>SZWC01000331.1:323469-346870 GCA_023375785.1 Penium margaritaceum | reverse complement strand
GAGCTCGAGTACTACTTGGGCATTGCTATACATCGCAACCGAGCTGCAGGCACCATCGAGCTCAACCAGACGAAGTACATCTCAGAGATGCTTCGGCGCTATGGCATGGAAGACGCCAAACCCCTCAGCACTCCTCTCCCCACGAAATGCAATCTCACCTCCGCCCACTCCCCCGGCACGGAAGCCGAGCGCCGCGAAATGCAGGATGTGCCATACCAGTCTGCGGTGGGTAGCATCATGTATGCCATGGTTGGCACGCGGCCGGAAATCTCCTTTGCTGTTGGGCTAGTCAGTCGGTTCGTGGCCAACCCTGGGCCACTCCACTGGCAGGCCGTGAAGCGCATTTTGCGCTATCTCGACAAGACATGGCACATGGGGCTGCAGTACGGCGGCCTTCAAGGAACAGACCCTTTGCGCCTCAAGTGCTACACCGACGCAGATTTTGGAGGCAACGTGGATGATAGGAAGTCCACCTCGGGCTTTGTATGCCTTGTGAACGGCGGCGCTGTGTCGTGGGCCAGTCACAAGCAAGACTGTGTCTCCATCTCAACCACAGAAGCTGAGTACGTGACGCTATCTGAGGTGTGCAAGGAGACGCAGTGGCTACGCAGCTTGCTCGCTGAGATGCACACACCACAAAAGGAGGCCACGGTCGTCCACGTCGACAACCAGAGCGCGATGGGCATCGCGTTCAAGGACACCCTCTCCAGGCGGACCAAGCACATCGACATCCGCTATCACTACGCGCGCGACCTCGTCGCCAAGGGAGTGGTGGATCTGCAGTACATCACGACCAAGCAGATGCTCACGGACTTCCTGACAAAGCCGCTGGACAATGACCCGCACATGGCAGGGGCACGGGGCATCGGGATGGTGAGCGCAGCAGACGAGGGCTGAACGGGCGGCCTACTTCACAGGTGGCCGACATCGCTGGGCCCATGACCGCAGCAGGAATCTAGCCGCAGATGGACGCAGGTGCAAGGGAGAGTTTGTTATGTTCTATGTATGCCCCTGGTCCAATCAGCGGAAGATTTAGACTGTGTATGCACTGCGCTTGTAGCGCAAATCCCCCAGCGACATGCAAGAGAGGCTGAGAGAGACAAGGCATGCACTACTCATCCTTGTGGAGTAAGTCCCTTTGGTCTACTCTTGGTAGTGTACCTGGTGCATGCTCCTTAGGACAACTTCCTACAGCCTAGTGGGTGAAGGCGCCGTCTCGCAAGCGAGAGGTCCGGGGTCGAAACCGCTCAGGACCAAATTTTCTTTGTGACTAAAAAGGGCCAAGGAAGCTTCCTAGAAGCCTCTAAGGTCCAAGGTGGATCAAGCGCCACTTGGCGGTCACAGAGGGTGCCATGTCATCAAAGCTGATGACACTGTCTAGGGTAGCCTTGGGGGGGAGGTCCCTCCAAGGAGCCACTGGGAGCACTGACCAGAGACTATATAAGGCCTGTCATTTGCATGTGATTGTATCATCATCTCTTACTCTTGAGACTTGGGAGAAAGCTAATCCCTTGTTGGCCACCAAGAAAGAGTGTAAAGAACAAGTGCAAGTGCACACTTTGGTGTGTAGCATTGCCAGTTGGGTGAGAGTTTGGAACACTCTCCGGCCACGGTTGGGACAAGCTCAGTGAACCTTTCAGTGTGGAAACACCACTCCGTGGGTGATCTCTACCTTGGTTGAAATACCAAGGGCGGTCGGCGGTTTGCCTGTCGGCGCCGTTTACTCTAGACCGTGGCCAAGTGCGGAGTGACACATGTCCCCATCCAATGAAGCGGAGAAAACTGACATTCTAGGCATCCCATATTCGTAAGCAGTGGGCAGTCTGATGTATGCCATGGTCGCCACCCGACCAGATATAGCCCATGTTGTTGGGCAGGTGAGCCAGTTTGTGGCCAATCTCGGTCCATTTCATTGGCAGGCCGTGAAGTACATCATGCGCTACCTTCAGGGGACGCTGCACGTGGGGCTCCAGTTTGGAGGCATCGCTGGATCCGCGTCACTCCGTCTCATGTGCTATACCGATGCTGATTGGAGATGGAACATCGATGACAGAAAATCTACCTCCAACTTCGTGTGTATGGTGAATGGAGGTGCAGTCAGTTGGGCAAGTCGCAAGAAAGAATGTGTCTCTTTGTCAACAGCTGAAACTAATTACATTGCCTTGGCTGTGGTATGTAAAGAGATGGACTGGCTACGAAGCTTGCTCTTTGACATGAAGGCACCACAGGCAACGGCAACGGTTATCAAGATCGACAGCATGAACGTGATTGACATGTCCAAGAACCCTGTCCTTTCCAAGCGCACAAAGCACATCAAGATCCACTACCACCATGCTCGAGACTTGGTCTACAAGCAGACATTGGAGCTTGAGTGTTTTGGTACCAAGTTGAACCGGGCCGACATGCTTACAAAGCCACTCGACAAAGATCTCCACCATGTGGGCAGGCGAGGTATCGGTATGGTCAACGCAAGTGATGATTAATGATGATGCTCACTGAGGTAAGGTACAAGGGAGAGATTTTTCTATAGTGACTGCCCGTTGTTCAATGTTTTAGAACGGATCTGGAATGCTTTGCCCCTTGTGGAGGTATGACCCCTGGATCCGCTCTGATGTAAGTCGACTTTGCTCTGTCTCATGTGAGATATGACCCATGAGTACACAATGTGGGTAAGTGGTTACCTTGGCCATTTTATTGATTTGGCCAAGTTAGAGGTCATGAGGTTGATCCTGGCCTCATGCACAAATTGCTTGCAATGGAAGCTTCCAAGAAATATTTTTCGTAGCTTCTTGGACGCTACATGGTTGGTCTATCACCTTGACACTAAGATGATTATGTGTCAAGCCCACAGTGCAAGTCTATTGGTGATCTGGCTGGTTCAGGCCAATTCCTATGAATGTGGTTTGGAGTTCTAAGACTCAACAGACAATCTTAAGCATGGACTTGTCTCGCATGCTGATCAATCAACCCTTGCTTGATGCTCTTTTGTGTATTAACAACTTGAGCTCTTCTTGAGATGTAATGGTAAGGCATTAGTACTCTTGGCTGTGAAGTGTATGCCTGATTAAGTTTTTGGTGCATGACACATGTCAAAAAATGAAGAATGCTTAAAAACCTTTGTGAGATTTTTGGATTTGCGGCTTCTCTGCCAGAGGTGTTAGCTCAGTAGCTAACAAGTCATTGGTGCAGCAACAACTTCGGCGTCCACCACTTCTACCCGAGTCCGCACCGGTTTTCCTCTGGCCACAACAGTAGCATCAACGCCACCGTTACGTCAATAAGAGTAGTATTTTCTGCTAGTGTACATACCCTCTTTGGCCATGTTACGACCATTGCAGCGGAATTCCTCGCAGCTGCTCACTCAGCCGTTGGTGCGACAATACTAGCGGCTTTTGCCACTGTGGCCCAAGTTCGCATCAGTCGTGCTCCGGCCGTAGCAACATCATGTCTGCCGCTGCCAACGCACATCTTACCTGTAGTTGCAGGAAACATAGCAGTTTCCTCCACTACCTTCCACGCATACGACGCCCATGCTCATAAAATGGTGGCAACGTTCTCGCTGCTGCTTGCACTCAGATCAACCTTGGATGCTCTCATAGCAACAGTGTCTCCCATTGTTGACCATGCACACGTCGGCTGTGGTCACGGCCATAGCAGCAGCACTCACCATCGCTGTCCATGCACACGTTAGTAGTGGTTACGACCATTGTAGTATTAGCAGTAGTATGAGCAACATCAGGAGCACACTCCGCCAACACCTCTCTGCTTTGTGGCTGTCGTGCAAAGCAGTGAGGAACTTAGCGCCCTGGCGTCTTCTCCAAAGACCGAACCCATTCTGATCTCATCCACATCTGTACAAGAGTGCGAAAGTGTCGATGACGAGAGAACATACTACAAGGAGAGGGCGGAGCGTGAGGCATGATCACCAGTTGGCCGCAATAATCCCGGGTATCATCCTTGAAAGAACGATCCTACCGAGCAAGACGAGATGGGGGACGCTAGGGCATACGCGACCTACTATCCATCTGGCGCCGACGACTTGCCGATGGCGCAGGACGCGCCAGCCACGGGGCCATCACATAATCACCGACCTCCTCAATCTTCGGTAAGTCCACCTATTGTCCATAGGTCTATTGTGTAGTGCCGATGTGCTTTCCCTCAAGGAGTAGCACCAAAAGCTACAGCAAAAGTACCTAGAGTCTCTCTTGCACGCCATGCACCTTCTCTAACTGCATCTATAGCAGAGTCAGCTGCATCTCCTTCATTTGACATCCTATTTTTCCTATAGGCTACAATCGTTTCTAGTACTGCTATTCTTCCAATTTCGCTACCACAGCATGCATTGCATGCGCACCTGCTAGCACTACTATTGGCAAAGCACTTGAGACGTATACTTCAGCAACAGTTGATCAGGGTCCTGTAACAACAGCACTCAACACATTTTTTTTGTTGTAGCTGTAGTAGACGTAGTAAAATCAGTAGTAGTAGCGGCTGCAACAACACTTTCCAAAAATGCCTCCACCAAATAGGCATTATCGTTGGCTTCCTCATCAACATCAGAGACTCGTCACTTTTAGCTATTTGTCTGAATAGTTGTTTCCATCTCCAACCTCACAACCGCAGCGCTAACAGCAGTAACTTGCACCATGGTCTCCATGGCTACCATCGTAGTTGTAGTGTCCTCCACAAAAACTTCTCTCCCTCCTTTGTTCTCACTACGCCGTCAAGCCTGGTGAGCCTGGCTTTCTCTCTTGCCCCTTCTATTCTACACCTACGTTGGCAGACTTGTGCGTCTAGGTCTATTACATTGCAGCAGATCCTTAGCACACCCATCACACCTTTCCCACACCCACTTGGACAAGGGAAAGTCTACCAAAACTCCCTCGGCAGGGTCACATTGCCAGCATCATGCCAGTTGACGAAGATCAATATGCTACTTTGCAATCTGAGCTACAACGCAATTGTAATGCCTTGCAAGATGCACTCAGTACGCAGAGCGCTACGGAGGAAAATCTGCGTGCTAAACAAGCTGATCAAGTGACCTTTGCAGATCACATTACTGACTTGGTTCATGACCGCCATCAACCCACAGTGCATGGTACTCCCACCTGTAATGTTGTTGGCATTAATGCTTCTTTTTCCACCACACCCACTTTTGCATCCACCTCTGCTGGCTCTACCTCTTTTGATTCTCTCGCACTCGTAAGGGCTTTTGGCACAGCCGCAGCCAAAGAACTAGCATCACCAGTACAACACAAACCTCAATTTGATTTCAACCCGCCTCACTTCACTTCCAATCTCACCTTCTACTCCTAGGAGGTTCACTTTAGTGCTTGGGTATAGGATGAGCAGCTCTGGAAATGCTACCACGAGCCCAATTTATCCACCAACCCTCACTTTGTGCCCCTAGACTCTAAGTTTTCCCATGAGGTACATACTCTCATTCATGTAGTGCCCGATGATTTCACTGATGAGATCGGGTCGTACAATGCAGACACAGCACGCCGCACACCTGTTGACCTGGTTGACACTCACAAGCTGATCTAGCGTCGAACAACAGTGACTAGGTATGCAGCCCAGAATGTCACCAATCTTCAATTCAACACGCTCTTGATGCGCGCTAATGAGACTACCGATTCATATTGGACTCACAGTCTACACTTGCTAGGTGACCCAGGCAAGGCCATGTCTTGACAGCTCCGTGTTATGTTCTGTATTGTCAACGACCTCATCCCCAAGTTGTCTAACATCTTCAAAGAGGTGAAAGCCTTCAATCTTTTGCTCTTAGCCACTGTCCTTGTGCTTGAGGATGCACTGCTAGGCATCGGTACCTTGTGGGAGGACAGATTTAAGCGACTCGCTGACTGGTCGAGATTGTCATTGGAACAAGTACATCCATCGTAAAGCAGTTGGAGCAGCTACAACCGCACTTCTCTCCTTATCCGCCTCAGTTGCTACCTCATCCTCCACCACCTCTACCACAAAAGCTATGCCCCTCACATCTCAGAGGGGTGGTAGGAGTGGAGGTCATGGTAAGGACAAAGGCAAAGGTGGTACCGCAGGCGACAGTGGATAGGGAGGGCGCGGTTAAGGCCGTGGCTAGAAAAGCATGAGATCTGTTTCATCCTCCTCTAGCATTGTTACATGCTGGAACTATGGCACTACCGGCCATGCTAAACCCAAGTGACCTGCACCACCTGACAATGCCCGCCTTGTGTCCACCATGCCTGCGCACTTGACCCGCTCCTCTAGTAGTAGTTGTGGTTCTCCTCACGCCTCCACCTCTATTGGATCCTCTAACTGTACTTCATCTTCCTCTGTACCTGTTATTGCCTACAACACCACCATGGCTTCACCACTGCCCTCTTATCCCTAAGGATGGTCTCCAGGATTCGGCGGCCAAGCCTACTACGGGCCCCTTTCCGGGTCCTACTCTCCTCCATCTTGGGGAATCGACCGCCTACACTTCTTAACACTCCTCTTCAGGCGTCATCATCCCCCCTGGCCCACCTGAAAGCGAGCCCCAGCTGGATGCTGCCCTCTCTCATGACGTCCACAAGCAACACCTCCATAATCAGGGAGGTAGGAGTGTGTGTTCGGTTGAGGGGACACTTGCATTCTCGGCAGTCTTTGTGGTCCATTGTCGGGTCATGCTCAGGGATGTTCTCTAGTTGATGTCCCGTGGATTGAGCATTGCCAGTCATACAGCTTGCCCCGTTGCCTTGCCACCTTTGGCCAACACCATCTTCCACACTCTACCATTGTTTCTGTCAGCCGTGGTCCAATATCTGTTTGTGTGTTGGATGGCTTCTCTATCCTTGACTCAAGAGCCACGCACCACATGACCTCTAGTTGTTCCTTATTCATCTCTCTAGGTCCAGTCGGCTTTGCTCTCTTTGTGCGCACTGAATCTGGCCAGCTTCTGCAAGTCCACGGTGTTGGAGTTGTTTACTTTGTTGGCCTTGGGAGGGAGTTTTTCTTGCGAGACGTGCTGTTTGTGTCCGTTCTTGAGCTGAGTCTTCTTTTTGTTACAACTCTCGATGACCAAGGCATGGGCTTCTCCTCTATCCGCGGCGTTACACCTGTGCTACACCACACTGGCCATGTTCTGCTTCGCTACGACCGTTTGTTTTGTGTGCCGTCGTTTGATCCTCATCCCGCTAGCACTGCCCTTGTTCATCTTGCACCTTCGCTCTCCCCAGTGCACACATGGCTGCTACACCACCGCCTCTACCACATTCACACCCCTGCCATTGAAAATTTGCTACATGACCAACCCGCTCATGGTCTTGATGCCTCCACGTTCCCTGCCCCTTGGTCTGCTGAGTGCCTGGACTTTGCTCACAACAAAACGTACCGCTCTCCGTTCTCCACCTCTAAGTCCCGCACATCATACCCCCTTGATATCTTCCACGCTGAATTCATCGGACCCCTTGCCCATGATGCACAAAGGGCAGGTTGGCCGCTATGCCCTCTATCTCACAGATGACTTCTCTTGCATGCGCTAGGTCTTTGCACTCCGTAAAGAAAGGGACGTTTGCTCCACCCTTGAGTCTTGGCTTCCCCAGAATGAGCTAGTGTGTGGTCGTCACTTTCAAGTCTTTCATTGTGATTGTGGCAGAGAGTTTATGGGACCCACCGTCCGCTTCTTGTCCTCTTGCAGGGTATACATGGAGCCATCCACTCCTTACACACTCGACAGAATTACGTCTCTGAACGCTGGAGCCATACACTTGTTGATGGTGTCTATACTCCTCTGAGTGCCTGTTTTCTTCTCCCTCTCTTCTCCTTTGATGCCATGTCGTACATGGCCTGGGTTTTGAACCGTATTCCGCAAGGTCCTCTCCCTCACCACGTCCCCTTTTGATTAGTGGTATAGTCGTCACGTTGACCTGCGTATTGCTTGTGTCTGGGGTTGTGTCATTGCCGGCTGGCTGCGTGAGGACTTTTGGGACAAAAAATCTAGCCCCTGCACACGGTTCTGCACCTTCCTTGGTGTCTTGGCCATGTCAGAGGCCTGGCGCTTCTAGCACGCTGACCGGTCTCGTGTCATTGAATCCTATGACGCCTTCTTCTTCGAGGATGTCATTGAATCCTATGACGCCCTCTTCTTCCCTTGTGACCTATCCAGTGTCTCGTCATCCTCCTCCCTCTCCTCGTTCCATCGAATTGAGGAGGGAGAGTCTGTCCCAGCCTCTGGTCTCGGGGAATCACCTGCTGCCTCTATTGCCATTTCTCCTCTTGCTATTCCGTCAGTCTCTGTTCCTCCCACAGGCAGTGAATCCCCATCCTCTCTATCAAACTTATCAACCGTCTCCTCCTCAGAGTCCTCACCTGTCTTTGCGTCCTTTGTGCCATCAAAGTTGAAACCCTCTGGCGCCCACACACAATCCCTTGTGCACTCCGCTCCCAGCTCATCCCCAGAGCCTGTGCTAGAGAAACCTTTTGTGGTTTACAACTCTCACCCACCGCATCAGGTCCCTTCTCTTGGTCATGAGCCTTACACACATGGACGGAGACTTCGTGCTCTTCCCCAGCACTCCTCCTCCCAGGCCTCTCAGCCCTCTCAGCGGTGCTCACGCTCTAGTGCATCATCCTCCATTGCTTGACCCTCTGTCATTCCCCTTAGCACTGATACATTTGACCCCTCCAAGGCCTCCCAGCCCTTTCAGCGGGTCACGCACTCCAGCGCATTGTTCTCCACTGCAAGACTCTCTGTCCGACCAACTGGTCTTGATGCACTTGGCCTTGCTCTCAGTTTTGTCCACCCTAACTCAGTAGTGGCCTACGCCCTCGTGGCTCATGAGTTTCATAACGCCCTTGAGTCCTCTAATTCTTGTTTTTACCGCATGCTTTGCATCCTCAGGCCTTTCGACCCTCCCTCCCAAGCCTACTACTGCTCGGTAACCGTGTGAGGGAGCTGATGCTGACCTCTATGGAAAGGCCATGTAGGTGAAGTGACTGCCGTTATGGAGAATGGAGTCTTTGAGCTTGTGGACCTCCTTGTAGGCCGCAACGCAGTCTCTGCTTGCTAGGTCCTATGGTGAAAATGGAAGCCTTATGGAAATTTTGACCGGTACAAGGCTTGCCTTATGGCCAAAGGGTTCTTTCAGATTCCTCGGGTTGACTTTGCCAAGACCTTTTTCCCGGTTACGTGGTAGACCACTACCCGGAAACTTCTGACCCTTGTCGTCCAGCACGACTAGGAACTCAAACAGATGGACGTCAATAATGCCTTCCTGCATGATTGACTTGATAAGGAGATCTACATGGTCCAGCCAGCGGGATTCAACAATGGTACCAACAAGGTCTGGCAATTGTGTAAGGTCATGTATGGACTTAAGAATTCGCAGGGTTGTTGGAACATGGAGATATCCTCCTCTTTTGAGAGAGGTGGTTACAGGCGCAACACCGTGGATCCTCTAATCTTCTTGAGTGCCCCCTCAAAGCCATTTGTGGCCATTCTTGTCTACATCAAAGATCTGCTCACTGCCTCCCTCAGTCCCGTAGTTATCTAGTTTGTGAAAACCATGCTGCAGTGCAAATACGAGATGAAAGACCTGGGTACGACATGAGTATTCCTCGACATGGAACTTGAGCATGATCGCCAGCGACACACCTTGTACGTTCACCTGGCTGCATACATCCGCACACTAGGAGAGCGGTTTGCCTCCCTGTAGACTGACACCCCTACTGCGTCCACACCAATGACTCTAGTAGGACAGCGCCTGCAAAACTACCTCAATGTTGCACAACTGGGAGAGAATTTTGATGTCACTGAACACCTCACTATGGTTGGCTCTCTCATGTACCTTGCGGCCACCACCCAGACAGACGTGGCATCTCGGTCAACTTCTTGGCCCAGTCCTTCCAACAACCTCGCCGGAAACACCTTGAGGCGACACTGCGTGTTGTCCGTTATGTACTGTCCACTGTGTGTGTGGGGCTGTGCTATGGTGCTCAACCCTCCGTGGTCATTGATGGATACACACACAATAACTCGACACACAACACTGATGCTCGCAGTCACACCAGTTATATCTTTCTTCTTGGTGGGACTGTCATCCCTTTGAAGGGTGCGCAAGAGGGATGTGTTTCCTTGAATTGTAGTGAGGTAGAGTACGTGGCACTTGGTCCAGGTACGTGTGAAAGTGGTCTGCTATCTTAAATACTGCAACAGTCGCTTGTTCCCATCCACAGCATCACCCTACATTGCAAGAAACAAAGTACAAAGGCAGTTGCCAAGCACGATGGCATGCATCACTCTCGTACCAAGTACATCAACATTGAGCATCATTTTGTATGCAAGCGCATTGCTCCTGGAGAAGTTCAGGTTATCTAGGTCGGCACTCATAAACAGCATGCAGAATTCTTCACCAAAGCTCTTCGCAGTGGTACTTTCAAAGTGGCTGTGCATGACTTTGGTCTGCTGTGCTCGCGTGATGCCCCTGATTGACGTGAGTCTCATGAGTCGCGTTGTTTCTTGACTTGTCTCTGTTCTTATGTGTGTATAGACTGGTTGTCTGTGGGTCATAGGGGACTGCTGGTTATGGGTGTAACACACGCAAGTGACCTCTTGACTCTACTCACACACACCATCAGTGCAGGTGATTGACCTGGGTTGAAGCTCTTGGGTGCAACACTGTGACCCGTCATGGAGCGTATGGTGGTGGCTGCACAATCAAGCTGCCACATGGTGGCCACAGTCCCAACATCAGATTTGTAGAGTGCTGGATTGCATTGATGTTCTATAGTTCCGCATCCTAACATGGGGTACACATTCATAGGTTTGCACGCACAACATATGCTTGTGGTCGATGTGGTTTGAGTTTCTCTCATTTGCATGTTTTTAGCTTAGTGAGCCAGATTACTGATCCTTGGGACCACGCATCCGGTTTGTACCAGCGTGTGAGAAACGACCAGCAGCTCGTTCTCTCCAGGGTTGGGTTCAATCCCTTGGTTGCGTCCAGTTCCCACGTTGAGAAAATCTTGCGGGTGGCCCGGTCGACCAGCACTTATCACTTTTCTCGCTCCTCACTCAACCACTTTTGTTCTTTTGTAGTGGTCCAACCTGGGAATGAGCTTTTCCCAAATTTTGGCTTCGCATCGTTCCTTCCACTTGCTCGCTTGCTTGACTCCTAATCACATCCATATCCTACGGTGACACACTAGCGTCACCGACAGCCAAGCTAGGCAAGTTTAGTCTCCTGAGACGCTAGAACATGTAACCGGGTGTCTGAGTCTCAGCCACATGCAAACGATACATTTCTACACAAAGGTCAACAAAGACTGGATTAATCTATACTGGGTCTCCTGATGAACCGGCACAGACCACAGTGTACCCGGGTCTTGACCACAGAGAGAGATTGCACAACCTGTCAGAGACAATATGTGGTAAATATCTATGGGGCCTCCCGGAGCACTGGCACAAACCACCCAGTGTCTGGGACTCGACCACCGAGAAAACTCGATCAAACATGCATGGGTGAAATAGACGGCTAAAATGCACCATATGTGTCAAAGAATTATGAATGTATCTGTTGGAGAACAATCAGCACAAACTAGGAAGCTGTAGCTACACAAGAATATGACAATTTGACAACTCAAAGCCCATGCACCAATACTCCCCTCGGGCTGCAAGAGCTGTTAAGTAGGTACCAGCTGGTAAGGTAAATACACTCCCCCTCAACAAGAGAAACACAGGAACATTAACCTAAACACCGCTGTGCCCAGATAACTTTCCTCCCCCTGCATGCATGAGGCTACAAAACTGTTGCCTGTAGGGAACAGTACAACCCCCTCTGGCTTGACCAATCCTAGGAAGAGCAATCAAGCAACAGTTACTCCTAAGAGTGACTGTAGATGTTAAAGCGTTGTCAAAGAAAGGAGGATGAAGCTAACATAGGTACCATGTGCACAACTCACTCATGCGTTGTCTAACACCCTTGACTCACCAACTCCAGAGTGGTATGAGAAGAGTACGTCAGCTTCACCTCAAAAACATGGAGGCTGCCAGAGATCCTAGCTGGCAGGGTCTAGGATATCATTCTAATTTGACTCAGAGGGTGCAGGAGTGAAGAAGCTGCTGCCAAATGCACCATCGCCAAGAGAGGAGAGAGAAGCTGAATCCCTCACATTTGATAGCTGACAGAGGGTCCAATCAATAGGCCCTGGAGCTGTGTGTGCCGGGAACATGGTGTTGGAAGCTCCTGGAGTCGAGGGTGAAGACGGAGCTGGATTTTTGTGCGTGGAGTGTACTCCTGCAGTTGGTACATCAATTGCACACTCTAATATGTGTAGGTACTCTCATACTAAGACCAACTCACCCTGGAGATGAGAGGAACGCTCACGTATCTCGGCATGATCCTCCTGAGTGACTGTGCAAAGCTCAAACTCAACATCTTCGAGCACCACTAACACCTCACCGTAAGTGGTAGATAGAGAGTCTACCGCTTGGTGTAGTACTTCCATCTCATCTCTGCTTCCCAAAAATGAGTGAATGTAGGTGCTGTGTGCCGTGAAGAGGCACCACTTTACACAACCTTTGACTGAAAGATTATCGGCTAGGGAACCTGGAGAGGTGTCAAGCTATGAGACGGGATATTTATAGGGCTCAGGAGAAGAGAGAAATGGTGCAGATGCAAAGGAAAAGGATGAAGGTGAGCCGAAGGAAGTCTCCAACCTTTCTCGGATTTCATCACCACTCACTGCCTCAAGATCCCCATCCTGTGAGGCACTGTTTGAGGGTGCGGTGGAGCTGGACTCCGAAACATCTTTGCTCTGTCCACTACATCCCTCAGTAAGCATATCAGCAAACATGCTGAGATGATGCATCCCCTAGCTCACAATCTCTAGCCCTAAGCATGTGGTCTCTCCTCCCCATGTATCCAATGAAGAGGTACTCAGGTATAACCTGTGGTGTGGAGGTATTGTTGGACAATGCTTCACGGAGAGCAGTGATGTATGTTTCCTGCTCACCAATGAGGGAGCAGATCTCATCCTCCTCTTCTCAATATTTTGAACAAGGATGACTAGGTGCTGATGGTTTTGATGTGGCTGAAGCAGTTGATGGTATAGATGGTGTCCATGACGTCAATACAGATGACACAAGCGGTGTAGCTGGTACCACTAATGCAGCTGGTGCTACCGATACATCAGATGTAGCTGATGTTGCCGATGGTATAGATGATGTCAATGTTACAGATGCAGCTGATGTAGCTGATACTCAAGATGGTGATTCTCTAAAACATGTAGGTAATGTTGTTGATGAAACTGATGCTACTGAAGATGATGATGCTGGAGATGTAGTAAGAGATGTAGTTAGTGTAGCTAATGTAGCTAGCAGAGCTGATAAAGAAGATGAAGGCACTGTAGAGGCACCTAACGTAGCTGATGCTGTGGAAACTAAGGACATAGTAGCTGAAGCCGTCAGACGTGTTGCTGTAGTACCTGATGCTAACAAAGGTGTCCATGCAGCTAGTGGAGTCGATGTAGCAGAGGGATCTGATACAAAATGTGAGGCTGGGAGTCCAGTGAAAGTAAAACTGAAACTATGGATGCTGCAGATAATGCTGATGCTACCAATACTGCTGAAGTAGTAGATGGGAAAACTGTTATACTTTATGCAGTTGTCACAGTTGAGGCAGCTGGTTCTACAAACAAAGAAAGTACTGCAAATGAGACCAATGTTGATGGTTTAGATGAAGATGTGGGTACTACAGATGATGCTCATCTTGTTGGTACTACAGACGACATCATCATCATCTACAGATGATGCTCATGTCGTCAATGATGTCAAAGCAGAAGATGGATCAGGTGCTGCATCTTGTGCAGCTGTCATAACTGATGTAGCTGGTGCTGTAAACAGAGCAGGTACTGCAGATGAGACCGATGCCGATGGTGCAGATGAAGCTGTGGATGCTGGAGATGATGCTGATGCTGCCGGTGCTACTTAAGCAACAGATGGAGCAGCTGTTGTAGCTGGTGCAGCAATTACAGCTGATGCAGATGGTGTTGTAAACACAATAGGTGTTGCACATGAGACCGATGATGATAGTGTAGATGAAGTTGTAGATTCTGCAGATGATGTTGATGCTGTCGATGTTTCTGAAACAACAAATGGAGCAAGAACTGTAGCTAGTACGCCTGTCACAACTGATATAGCTGGTGTTGCAAACAAATCAGGTGCTATAAGTGAGACCGATGCTGATGGTGCAGATCAAGCTGTGGATGTTGTAGATGATGTTGATGCTTCTAATGCTGTAGGAGCACTAGATGGAGCAGCTGCTATAGCTAGTGCAGATGTCACAGCTGATATAGCTGAAACTATAGATGATGCGGAAAGCGTGGATGAGGCTGATGCTGCCACTGCAGATGGGGCTGCTACAACTGATACAATACTATACACTCCTGCTGCATCCTCGGTTCTCACTGTCGCACTGGATGTC
Source organism: Penium margaritaceum (assembly GCA_023375785.1). Classification (NCBI taxonomy): domain Eukaryota; kingdom Viridiplantae; phylum Streptophyta; class Zygnematophyceae; order Desmidiales; family Peniaceae; genus Penium; species Penium margaritaceum. The sequence goes on along the minus strand of SZWC01000331.1, from coordinate 332,423 downwards.
AAAGTGGAGAGATGCATACACCCCCCCTCGACTGGTGTCCGGATAGAAGCTGATGGAGATGAAGGCGTGCCAGAGACGGGACAAACATGATGTGCTGCGTGTTGACGATGTCGACGAGCATGAGGCTGACTATGAGAGGTCATTAAATGTGGCTGAACTGTTGGGGGCATGCTGCCAGTGGAGCGAAGGATGGAGAGAATGACTGCAGACTGAGATGAATGGTCTGGTGTAACTGGAGAAGGTCCAACAGAGGAATATGGAGAGGATGAAGGAGATGAAGATGAAGATGGACAGGAACAGTCGATCTGGTCGGAAAAAAAATGGTCAGTGAGCTGCTACACCAGCTGTCTCAGACTCTAGAGCTTGGCGTATACGATCGCCAGAGTACCGGTGAGGGGAACGAGTGAATCTGGTAGATCCGCTTGTGATGCACGGGACTGAAGCCAAGGTGGATGCCACTCACTGACGACACTGGTGCCAGCCACGTCGTCTTTCTCCACAGAAGTGGTAGGAAAAACCACAGAGAGCTGGCTCCTGCTATGGAGGGAGATGATCCATCCTCTGGGAGTCATGCAAGTGCGGATGGAGAATGTCGTGTCCCGGCAGTGTAGAGACCAACCATGGGATCGGCTAGAGAGGTACATTACGAGAAGGTGGTGCTTGAGGGCACATTACAACCCCTGAAGGTGGCTGCTGATGAGGATGAGCATCAAGAATGATGTCTCGCGATGGTGACGAGAAGGACCATGCTGAAATCTGGCCAAAGGATGGAGGCGGTCCAATCACAACGCCGTCAGGAAAAATTCACGGATAGGCAAGAAGAGCGCAAGCTCCGGTTGGAGTAGAAGCCGGCCACAAAGGAGGCTGGTCAGTGTACCCATTAAAGGGTGATGCCGGAGGTCGTGTCAGTGCACCGCTAGGATGGTGACACGTCAAGGTAAATGGAACGCTCTCTCCTGGTGGTGTAGAAACCGGCCATAGGTGGCTATCCAGCAAAGATCAGGAGCTGGTGGTGCCGACAGTGAGATCATAGTTTCCTGAGAAAACTGGTGATGAGAGTGAGCATAGGATAAGATGCCTCCCGGCGGTGTAGAAACTGACCATGGGAGCACATGGCCGGGGAGACCATGTGGAGGTGGTCCCGGCCGCGACTTCAGCATATGAGAGGATCGCAGATGAAGAGGGTGAGAGTGCTGAAAATTGGCACTAGGTGGTGTTGAAACTGCTTGTGTGAAGTAAGTGCCAAGAGGTGGACCTGGTCATGGCCACACCGTGCCTAGAGAAAATGATGAGAGGTGATGAGGGGCTATCACTGTCCCTAGGCGATGTGAAGACGAAGGGCAAGAGCCTGGAATCGGTTGAACTATAAAGGGAAAAGGATTGTAATGCGTGCTAGATGTGCCTAAGCTAAAAGTGGATGAAAAGAAAAGAAAAAAAAATGATATGGAGGCAAGATCCCCCTTTTGTTTTTTTTCTTTTCTTTTTGGAGGGAAACAAAAAATGATTTTTCTTTCACCAAAAAGGTAGAAAAATTACCCCCTACGTAATCGGCTGCCCAGTATTTCTCAATTGCACATTTGGTCTAGATGCCTGTATTTTTTTGTTCTCGCGTGGTGTGGTTGGCTCAGGTCCGGGTTCTGGATGTAGAAAGGCCACCACCCACGGTCGCGTGGATGATTTCGCACCCCCGAAGCCCATTGGGTTATGCCCTGATTTCTAAGGAGCATCAACATATTGTCTCAGTCTCATTTTTGCATATCCACGGGCCTTGGTAATGCTCGTGTGTTGATTGCCAGACCGTCTTTGTAGGCAGCCGATCCACAGAGCCTCTGGGAGGCTAGGGTTGCCTTTGACGGTGTCCAATGGGAAGTTGCTCGCAAGGAACAATTGGTCACTATCGATGAGCGTGCTGTGTAAAAGCTGGTCGACTTGCCCTCAGGCCCTAAAGCCATTGGAGCCGATTGGGTTTTCCGTCACACGTGGAAGCCAGACGGCACACTGGAAAGTACAAAGCACGGCTAACCGCCAAAGGCTTTGCACAGGTACCAGGAGTGGACTTCGGCCATGTTTTTGCACCGGTTGGCCATTAAACCACCGGTTGCGCACTCTTTAGTACTGTCGCACAGCATGACTGGGAGCTCCACCTGATGGACATGAGTCATTGACATTGGTTTCTTCCATGGCACTCTCAGTTGGGAGTTCTACTTGGTCCAACTTCCAGGTTTCGAGGATGGTCCTGATCGTGTTTGGCGATTACGAAGGCCGTCTATGGCCATAAACAGTTTCCAAGGTGTTGGGACATAGAGATCATCCACACCCTCTTGAAGGGTTGCTTGAAGTGTAACGCCACATATACAGCTCTCTTCACCCCAGTGGGCACCACCCGTGTCATCATGCTCATTTACGTGAATGATCTGCTCATCATGCCCCCTGACCTTGCCTCTATCCAGCAAGTGAAGGAATCTGCTACAATCCTCATACAAGACGAAAGATTTTGGACCTGCACATATGTTTTGGGCATGGAGATCGAGTGCGACCGTGTCCATTGGATTCTCCGTGTGCATCTGGCAACCTACGTGCAGACATTGGCTGAGCGCTTTACGGACCTCCTACCCACCGTACCTAGTACATCCATTCACATAACCCCAGATGGCAAAATCAAACACAAATAATTATGATGTTCTTACACTGGGTGTGAGTTTGGACATGACTACCATTCTTTGTGTCATTGAGTCTCATGTTCCTAGCCACTACCACATGACCGGACATTGCCTTTGTCGTGAACTTCCTAGCTTAGTTCTTTTAGTCCTTGCATGAGCTACACCTAGAGCAGCGATTCATGTGGTGTAATATGCCATCTCCACCCCACGTCGTGTGTTGATGTTTGGCCACCAGCTGTCTGTAGTCGCCAAAGGCTACACAGATAGTGACTGGGCTAGGAGAACAAATGGCAAGCGCCAAATCAGATGGATCTTCCTTCTTGGTGGCACAGCTGTCTCGTGGCATAATGGCAAGCACGGGTGCATTTCACTCAGGCAGAGTACGTGGTATTGGACGCTAGTGCATATGAGGGTGTATAGCTGCATCGTATCCTGTGCGAATTTCATCAACCTGCATTGTCCATCACACTGCATTGTGACAATGAGAGTGCACTTGTCACTACAGACAACGATGTCATTCATCACACGTACACAAAACACATTAATGTGGGGTATCACTACATGAGCACTTTGTTGCATAGCATCCGGATAGTATGGTTCGGGGCCGTGCAACAACTAACTCACTTATTGACCGAGGCCATCAAGCACACATCACACAAAAGGCTGTTAGCTTGATTGGTCTACATCCATGAGTGAAATGTCTTGTATCTATGGGCTCCCTTACCCTGTGCTGCCTCATGCATGCCCTCAGTCTTTGTGTGCTCATCCTCATACTTGTATGGACTTGCTGGACAATATGGGCATAAGAGCATGGAGGAGCATGACTTCTAGTATGCACTGTCACTGGATGACCTCTGCACATATATGTACACTGGTGCCCACGGGTCATGGGGGAGTGTTGTGATTTGCGTGTGTACAAACTCACTGATTTGTGTTGTGACCTCTTTGTTGGTGTACATGCCCGTGCAGACAACTGACTCCACGGACGTTGAAGGCGACGGGCGTTGAGCGATGGAGGGTACGTTACATCATTGTGAGAGGCGTCATTTCCATCTCCTAGTGTGGAGTCTCCCACTTGGTAGCAGTGTCTATCCAGCTCCATCGGCAGCGACCACTGTCACTCATGTCATTGATAGTCATAGGCGACTACTCTGAGTAGCATAGATTTTGTCGAGGTTGAGGTAGCCATAATCTTGCTCTATGATTTTTCTAGCTGATTCTGATTACATGACTATGTTTATAGCGTGCATATTGTTGTATGGTTCAATCTTTAAGAAAAATGGAAGACGCTTAGGTTTCGGGCTGTCGGTCCTTTTGTAGGACTCATCGAGAAAACTCCACAGGCTAGAAAAGAGTGCATTTTCCTGAGGAAGAAATAGCCAGGATGCCAGCGTGTCTGAAGGGTTGACCCTGCCATATCCACAAGAAAATTTTAATGTCCCCCATATCCATTGCTTTAAAATACAAGTATGCCATATCCACAAGAATTGTCAGTAAGCGCGCCATGTCCATTACGAAGACAATAACAACGCCATACCAGTATAGCATACATTTCTTAAAGCCCTAAATATGGTGTTCATAAAATGTGCATTAAAACTGTATTTAAATACTATTTGAAGAATGACTGTCGATTGACCCAGTTATGCTGGTTCCGGAAGGCCGATGTTTATGCAAGGTTAAATGGCTCCGTCCAATAGTTTTTCCTAAATTTATGATATTCATGATATCTCAACAAAAAGCCATCGTGTTACATGGGGATTGCGTTTCGCAAAGTAGAAAACAGCCAGACTTCAATGACTTGACATCAGTCTCCATGCTGTACATAATTCTTTGACACAAAAACTTCCTTAACATTGGCGGTAACAAAGAATGAAGCATTATCACTCATCGACACTATGGTCATGGCTGTTAGCATCTGCAAGCCTTTCAACCTCGTCCATTTTTTCCTTCCAATCGTGACAGTGTCGTCGATTGCGTGACATTCCATACAATGACGGCACGTCCCATCACTCGCGTGGACGTACGAGGTTGTACATGTCATTGGTTGATATCTGTCGGCCCAGTCAATCCCCGCATACAAGTACCACAATGTCTATTTTTGAGGGCATGCACCCGTCATGTCATCGCCCGGCAGAAAGCCCATCACCTTGGAGTCTCGAGTCTGTCGTTGCTTTTGACCACAGTCACAATAGGGTCCAATACGCATCATGGTTGTGATAATTCCACCGTGGTAGGCTGCTTTCCGCCATGGAAGATGAAGTCAACGCCTGTGAGCCCAGTGAGCATGGATACCTTGGCTACTTTCTTTCAATCTTGCGTTCAATGTACCCATTTCGGCCAAGATGGCTGCCCAACTGTAATGGGCAGCCTCATGTAGGCGTCAGAAATCCGACGTAAGTGTGCTTTCTCCACTGCGTGGACTGAGACGCCACCAGCTGAACCAGCCAGGTCTCATGCCCCAAACCCCATCCACCCAAATTCTGGTGTATTGCAAGCATTTTGAGCATGAGTTGTGTGCGCAAGTGCTCCTGATTTTGCCAGAGCAAGCGAGAGAAGTCCTCAGGCTGTCTCACCCGACCCATGCTGCTCATAAAAAGTGAGTTCCGTCATCTTTCTATGGCCTTCTTGTTAACAAAATTGTACTCTTAATTTCGACTTCTATCATGGTATGTTGTATAGTGCCCTCTGATGATAGGATGTCGGGTCAATCCCCCATGCGTAAGAACGTCGAGCCAGTTTTTCTTGCAAGAGTGGTGTTATGGGACATGGTGGAGGAACGTGCAGCCGTGGATGACCGCGCAATCACCAACCGCATGACTATTCGGTGGCTTTGGAGTGAGAAGACACGTTTTACAGCACGTTGTGGGTAGTTCAAGGACAAGGGCTGTCCGTGGCTTCTTCGACGCATGTCACCCCTAATGGAGCCTCTGTTGTAGTTACAGAGTTCATGGACGGTCACAAGTGCATCCCTGGTGTCGGCCGTGGTGATCCAATGAAGACTGTGAAGTGGGTAACATGGCAGATAGAGTCCACGCTGAAGCGGAATCCAACAGAAGACATGAAGACCTTGTCGACAGTGGTGCGGAAGGCAACGGGCAAAGCAGTGGACAAGAACACGCTGTACCGGGCTGAGAGCAAGGCGTAGGAAAATCTCCTCAGGCCGAAAGTCCTGTTTTGGAGCCTATTCCCTGTCTACTGCAAGGAGGTAAGACAATATGCCTTCATTTTGCAGTTCTTTAAATGCTATCCCAACGTGGTACAATGGTGTTGTTAACACTGTCTTTGTCATGCCTTGTAGCTGAAGCGTGTAGAACACAACACGAATGCTGTAGCCAAGGCAATGAAGGCAAATTTCTTCATCCATGCATTTGTGGCAACTAGAGTCATTGTGTTGGGCTTCCAATAAGCCCACCGGATCCTTCCCATGGATGGCACCCACCTCAAGAATGGTCACATGCTAGTCGCACTCATCTGCCAGTTGTTTTACGCCAACGACAACGTCGTCCCGATAGTATGGGTGATGGTGCAGGGGGAGAACGAGGATAGTTGGAGGCAATTCTGTGAGTACTTGGCAATGGCATATCCTACAACGGCCCAACAAGGTATGGTCGTCATTTCAGACCGTGACAAGAGGTTGGTTAACATGGTCGAGCAGAGTTGCCTGGGGTCCATCACACGTATTGCTGCTACAACCTACGACAGAACATCAGACAGAAGTTTTGCAAGCAATCGGGTTACTGGTTTTGGCACCTGGCCCATGCGCTAACACCTCCTAAGTGGCAAAGGTGTGAGGAACAGCTGTGTGCAATGAACTGTAGAGCAGCAGTTTACCTACTCGGAGCAGACAGAGTTGGTGGCATCCCGAAATTGCTGTGGGCCAGACTTTTCAGTTCTCTCGGCCGTGGAGGGCACACTACTTCGAACGCGGCGGATTCCTTGAACGCCCACGTTGTGGAGTGTAGAAAAATCTTGCCATTCCACTGCTTTGTGTTGTTGCACACTTGGGTGCATCGCTTGATTTCAGGTTGCCATAAACCAATCAAATCATGCGAAGGAAAACTTGCGCCCACTCCCGCAAAGCGGCTTCGTAACAACGCCTTCACAAGCCATGACTATGACATGGTGGAGGAAGGACCACACTTGGCCAGCGTGACGGGGCCAAGAAACAGGACACGCATGGTGAATGTGATGGACCGCTCGTGCACGTGCGGGGCGTGTAAGGAGTGGGGCCAACCCAGTGCTCATGCATGCGCCTTTGTCATCAGGCGTGGGGAGCAGGCCGAGCCCCTGTGTGACGTTCGACATAAACACATGGCGTACAGGTACACATACAACTTTCCCATGCCAATTGTCAACCCCGTGTCACTGAAAGTCGCAGAGGGGGTGCTGTGGCAGCAATCGGACCCTAGAAGGTGTGCAGGACGTCCCAAGAGCGCCCATAAGGACCTAAAGGACAGGCGTCGGAAGAAATAGAATTGTCCATGATGTGGCCAAAAAGGTCACACCATGAAGAAGTGTACGAAAACGCTCGTTGTGGTCCAGTAGTAGAGGCAGCTTCCAACTCTCTTTGACGCCACCTACAGTGCTCAGAGGAGGCTGTCAGAGAGGAGGCCTATGCTGGGCAGTGGCCTCCCAGCGGGACGCAGGCTGAAAGGGAAGCAACACTTGCAGCTGCTGAGGTGGCTGTAGCTGGGACTGGTATGTCCACCNCGCTCGTTGTGGTCCAGTAGTAGAGGCAGCTTCCAACTCTCTTTGACGCCACCTACAGTGCTCAGAGGAGGCTGTCAGAGAGGAGGCCTATGCTGGGCAGTGGCCTCCCAGCGGGACGCAGGCTGAAAGGGAAGCAACACTTGCAGCTGCTGAGGTGGCTGTAGCTGGGACTGGTATGTCCACCGCAGTCACTACAATCTCAACTACAACTGGAAATGCTACGGCAACCAGTGCCCTGCTTTCGGACGACAGCCCACAAGCTCCGGGCACCAGCTTGCTTGGCATTGGTACAGGCTGGAGATTGGCAGATCAGGCACGCAGGGAGAGCACAAGTGCAGCTGCAACCAGAGTTGCAGCTACAGCCTCAGCAGTCACAGCAGCCATGACAGCAGCAAAGAGAACTACCGCATCCATGAACGGCAGTGCTGAGTATGACCCCGAGGCGGCAGGCTGTGACTCGGCACAGGAAAAGATCTATGATCCAAAAAGGCACAACTTGTCCGATTCGGAGGAGGAGGAGTAAGAGGACAAAAACCTCTACGATGACCCGTGCAAGCAAAGGGAGTGTGAGGCATGCAGTGTCCGTGTGCAGCAGCAGGTTTGCATCATGGACGGGTGGGATGAATGCGCAGAGGACTGGGATGACGACCCCGAGGTTCACTGATATGTAAGATTGGATTCATATTTTCCATTCCTGGTTTTCATAGTCTGAGTCACATATTATTGCTCAGTGCTAACGAAAAGTGTAACCCTTTGTTCTGTGTTGTGCAGGTCATGCACGAAAGTAGCAAGCATCTACTAGTGTTGCCAGCTGCAAAGTGTATCACCGGCAACCACATGTGGGACCAGCAGGCACAGTTGGGACCACAAGAGAAGTCAGAGTCCAGTAGACATCTGAGTTCCCAAGAGCTGTTGTTTCCATGGGCAGGCATTGTTGTGCAGAGCAACCTGTTTTTTGACGACCAGCAGGCTTAGGGAGGGTCACATTGCGCGTGGCAAGATTCGACACTGACCTGGTTGTGATGGAGTGCGATTCTGTCACCAAAAGTGTCTTAAAAAAACACCGTCTAAGAGCACAGATTGGTCTTTGATGATGAAACTCTCTGCAAAAAAGTAATCCCATATCTAGAACACATGTTCCACTGAGTGTTTGATTTATATATTTGGTGATACCATGCTGTGGAATAAAGGGGTGTACCGAACGGGTCATTCATTCTCTCGTATTGTTTGTTTGTATTCATCACAACTTACAGTCTGCAACACTTGGTTCCACTTGTAGCAATTTTTATGGAGTGTGTGACATTCTTCATGGTCGGCGCTGGTGTGACATACGTCCTCATGACTTGCAAGGACTGGGCCCCGAGGCCAGTTCATAATGTCAAGATGTACATGTGTCCATGTTCTCGTGGGCACTGTCCCAGAGATGATTGTCCGACAAAAACTGAAGAAGACATCTTCTGCTACATGGACGACTGCAACTCTGAGGACTATTGGCCTACCTTGTCCACGTCAGAGCCAGAAGATGAAGATGAGTATCTCGAATGCTACCCAGACAACTGCTGTGTCATTGGCAACCTGTGTGCA
>SZWC01000331.1:240285-262777 GCA_023375785.1 Penium margaritaceum | reverse complement strand
GCACGCACGCACGCACACACGCACGCACGCACGCACGCACGCACGCACGCAGGAACGCACGCACCGCTGCCGCTGCCGCCGCTACCGCTGCCGCTGCCGCTGCCGCTACAGCTGCCGCTGCCCTTGATGCTGTAGCTGCCATTGCTGCTGCCGCTGTAGCTGCCGCTGTCCCTGCGGATGCCCTTGCCTCCGCATCTGCTACAGCCGCCGCTGCTGCTGCTGCTGCTTTCCCCTGAACTACTGCTGCCGATGCTGCTGTCGATGCAGTAGTTCCATGTCGAAGTGGCAGACTGCAGTCTGCTTTTGTTCTCGCGTTCGCACCCGTCGGTCTCATCCACGCGCTGTGAATGAGACGCACAACAGACTTGCGGTCGCCTGAAAGTGGGTTTGTTTTTGGGCTCTTGAACGTAACCTGACTGAGGGGGGTGTGGATTTAGCACGTAACGAGAGAAATCAAGAGGTTGAACCCGACACCTAAGAACTCGCTATATTGGAAACATAAAAACTAAAATGGGGTTGTGCAGGAATCTTTAGGTAGATAAATATTCCAAAATCACAAAGTAATGTCATACGGTTGATACATTTCTCATAGGGAGAACATGATTAGATTTCCACAAGAACAATGGTTTGGCCTTCCCATATCCACGAGTCAGGTAATGAAAAGAAATCTAAGAATTCACATTCTGAATACTAGACTAGGACATGAATGGTGGTTCAAATAACGTTTTTGCCTTTTTTTTGTGTCTTTGTCTTTGTTTACAGTGGCTTTATTTGGGTTTGTCCCCAATTCTGGTTTCTGCTCATATGGGTACATTGTATTTTGGTTCACCGAAACAGTTTGAAATTTGCCGGAGACATTGATGTAGCAATGTGGTTGAGTGATGAACAGCGCGGCTGCAAGCAGGCAACCACACTAGACACTCGCTTGTGCGGCATTCAAACTTCAGATTTCGAGCAACAAAGTACTAAAGAAATGCGCACATGCGGAGTTGAGATCACAGCCATGATTTTATTTGTCCTTGTATCAAATTCCCCAACAGGATTTTGTATTTGTCCCAAATGCCCACACCCCCACCACACTCTGTCGTCATAGTTTTTTCATTTTTGCCTCAACCTTTCAAGTATTAGTACGGTATCATGTATCCAAGCACCTTTTCATGCTTAATTGACAACGTCAACTTGGACAAGACAAAGAAAATCTATATTTTTTTTAGAGAATTTTAAAAGCTTCTCTACGGGCATGTCTTTTAGCCAATCAAGTTTGAAACACTTTTAAACTTGAAAGTTCTTGTGAGTATATCAATAATTGTACTAGGTTGCTATGTAACCCTATGCACGCTTTGCGTGCAACACCGAACTCTTGTTTTTTTTCCCCCCCTGGTCGTAATCAGTGGGGAAGGGAGGGTCACCAAGACACCAAGATAAGCCCGGGGACTGAACCCGCCCCCCCCAAGTTACAGCTTATATAGATCTGGATGCTTCCTCCAGGCGCGGAAGCTTTGGGATAACGTTAGTTTCGGTGTGTCATTGCCCATCTCTGTATTACAGAAATGGGAGGTCCAGTGGGTTATTTTAGTTTTTTTCCGTTTGGAGCGGGTAGTGTTGCGGGTGTGGATAATGGTGGTGCTGAGGTTTAGGGCCGATTGGAGGATGCTGGGGTAGAGGAGGCGGAGTTTTGTGGCTGGGTTGCTCTTTGGAGATGCCCATCTTTCTTGCCATATTTCATGGAAGAGATGTGCTCGGATGAGATCCCATAGGGGGTGGGAGTCGTGTTCAATAGGGCCTATGAGGAGGTCTATAGTGTCTTGGGTTTGATGAGGGAAGAGAGATCCGTACATCGTTTGGAGTCTGCTAGTGAGGGGGCATAGGTGCGGGCATGTAATGAAGCAGTGTTCAATGGTTTCTGCCTCGGGGCAGCGAGGGCATTTCGGGCATGCCGGTGCGGGGAGGAATTTGTATCTTGCGTCGACTTGGATGCTGCGGTAGAGAATCCGGAGAATGAGGTCCTGTGCTCCTAGGTTGATGGGTAAAGTGTGGAGTTTGTGGTGTATTTCTTTCCAGTCGAAGGTGCTTGAGGGGTGGTGTTTTGTCCAAAGGATGGGGTATGTTGGGTGGGGATGTAGGTTTCGGAGGATCTTTTCGTAGATATCCTGAAAGGATGGGTTTTTTTAGCGAAGACGGTGGCTAGGAGAGCTGTTGGGGGCGCCCGTGGAGATGAGCATGCTTTTTTTGCAGTAAAGGGGGATGATATGCTCTGGGTGGAGGTGGGTACTGCTGATCCAGGGATGGGACGCCTCGAACACCCAGCGATTGGGAGGAGTGAATATATACCCCTGTTTTAGAATAAGAAGCCTCATGTTATGTGGAGCGTATGTGGTTCATGTTACGCCAGACGGAGTGTGGATGGTGAACAGGTAGAGGTTGCAAGGCCAAAAACAATGTAGAATTTGGGACACTTGAGAAATTTATAACTAGTGTTGAGTGTACTTTGATGACAAGTGTCGAGTTCCGAATGAAGCATAGTCGGGGTCGTTGAGTCCATTGTCGAACGATGCGTGCGAAGTTGTGTCATGAGTGGTCGGATTCGAGAAGGTCCGCCGAGAAGTCGGGGGTCTTTGAGAATCAACGGTGAAGATGCAAGATGCATCTTTCTAAACCTAGGTTCGTCGTGAAGCGTCTAGAAGTCGATTGAAAGGTCCTGACACTTCTGTTCGTACGTTTGCAAGAGTGGTGGGATTTATCGGAAGGTTTAGGAATATCCACTGAGGGCGAGGTAGTTGGACGGTTTGCTTTCGACCGTCGGAGTGAATTTTGCTGTCATTGCGACGTGGTGGGCTGTTTGTGTAGTAAGATAAATAGCCACTCACAAAGATTACAGACTCGTGTACGACCCGTACATAACACTTCCCCCCCTTTTAGCTGTGACGTCCCAGCGCACGCACAGATGTGGCCCATAGACGAGGATAGTAGCCGTCGATGAGATAATTGACGTCTCAGAGGTTTTCGTAGGGTTCTAAAATGTTGTGTTCCATGCCACTTGATGCGATACTCTGTTGTCTTGCCTCTTCATCAATGGTCGAGGATGTCCTCAATGACATACTCCGTGTTTTTGTCCAGTTGGACGGGAGGCGGAGGAGGGGCATCTCTGCCAGGGAGGTTCTCTCCGGGGTCTCTTGAGTCTCCTTACAAGGAACACCAGGTGAACTTGCATAGTGTCGGGGATTTGGAGTCGTGCAACCACAGGGGTTTGCATGTGCTTGATCTCAAACAGTTCCAACCATCGGGGTTTGAGCTTCAAACTGTCGGATCCTCGGAGCTTGATGTTCGTCGAGTTGAGGAGGACTCAATTGCCAGTGGCAAAGCCGTCATCGCTGCCATGACAGTCAGCTGTTTACTTAATCGCTGCTTGTGTCTTTGCAAGGGTCTGTCGTGTTTTCTCCAAGATGGTGGTGAAGTCGCGGCGTCGAACGTCGACTTCTGCAATATTGCTCCGACTTTGGAGTCCAGCTCGTGTGGCGGGAAGTTTGCCATACACAACTTCAAATGGAGTTTTACTAGTTGCGGTGAAAATTGCCGAATTGTATGCGACTTTGGCGCTTGGGAGTTTTTGTGCCCAGTCCGTCTCATGAGGTTTGCGTAGTGTTTGGAGCAATTGTTTGAGCGTTTGATTTGTCTGCTCGATTTGACCGTTGGTTTGAGGATGAAACGCCGTTGAAAGTTGAATTCTGCTATTGTAGCGAGTCATCCGTTCGCGCCAAAAATGGCTGGTGAATCGAACGTCTCTGTCTTTTGTGATGGTTCTCAAAATGTCGTGTAGCCGCACGATGTTGTTCAAAAACAGCCGTGCTATTGTCTCGGTAATGACGGTGGTCGTTGTTGGGATGAAGTGGGATGTTTTAGAAAACCTGTCGACAACCACGAGGATTGCGTCATATCCCTTGGGCGGGACTGGTAGTCCCGTGACGAAGTCCATGGAGATGTCTGCCCATGGTTTCCTCGGAACAGGGTGCGGCTGTAGAAGTACGGGTGGCCTCGTGCGACGAGATTTCTGTCGCTGACATGTGTCGCAGGTTTTGCAGAAGTTGGCCACGTCGGATTGCATCTTGTCCCACCTATAGTACTTCACCAGCTTCTTCAGCGTCTTGTCCTCTCTGAACTGTCCACTTGGACCGGTGTCATGGCATTCTTCAAGTAGCATACAGCGAAGTTTGTTGTTCGAGGGAAAGACCACTTGGCGAGTGAAGCCTCGTCGCTCGTAGGGTGCGTTGAACCAGAATTTGGTTTTATGATATCCGCCATGCTGGTCATAGCCTCGTGCAAACAATCACTCGAGGTATGGGTCTCGCTGGAGTTGTAGGGTTGCCATGTCGGCCATTAAATCTGGTCGGCGGGTGAGTGTGTCCGCCAGATTGGTTTTGCCAGGCCAGTACTCGATTTTGTAGTCAAACCCGGACTGAAGGAACTCCATCCATGGGGTTTGATGTTGGTTGAGGTTCGGCTGCATTTTCAAATACTTCAATGCATGGTGGTCAGTGCGCACGATGCATCGGCGACACTTCAGGTAGCATCGCCACGTCTTCTACGCGTGTAAGACCGCCAGCATCTCCTTCTTGTGGACCGCGTAGTTAAGTTCCGGTCCTCGCAGTTTTTAAGACATGTAGGTGACCAGTTGTTCGCCATTGCCATGGTTTTGTAGCAAAAGCCGCTGAAGCCAAAAAGCGACAACCGGTGTAGCCGATACCCCTCAACGTGGCCAAGCACTGTACATCGTGCGTGGCTGATGCGTCCGTGGCCATGACGTAGTGGACCGTTGGATCAGTTAATCGTAGGACTGGCAATGAGGTCAGAGTATTTTGCAAAGCGGTGAACGCTTCTTATCCGCTATCTCCCCACTACCACTCGTTCTCTTTTCGGATGAGGTCGCAAAAAGGCACTGACACTCGGGCGTAGTCCCCTACGAAGCACATGTAGTAATTGCAGAATCCAAGAAAAACCTTAATGTCTTGAACGTTGGTCAACATTGGGCAATCAGGAACAGCGGCCACTTTTTTCGGATCCATGGTACTCTGTCTTCTGTTGATGACGTGATCCAGAAACTCGATCGAACAACAACCGAAGTCACATTTTGAGAATTAAAAAAAAAACTCTCTTTGTAAAACGTTGAGAGCTTTTCAAAGATGTCCATCGTGCTCCTCCAGGGTGCCGTTGTACACCAGGATGTCGTCGAGGTACACCATGACAAAATCGGCAAGGTACGGTCGAAAAATGTTTTCATTGCCGCCATAAACGTTACCAGGTATTTATGTGTCCAAACGACATGACTGTGAACTTGAATTGCCCGTAGCGGGTTCGGAATGCCGTTTTCTCGATGTTGGCAGCTGCCACACAAATCTAGTGGCATTCGCTACGTAAGTCAATTTCGTTGAAAGTTCGGGCCCCTCAGAGTTGGTCAAAAAGTTCATCAGCTCAGGGATGAGGGTAGCGGTTCTTGATGGTAGTGTCGTTCAACGCCTGCTAATCCACGCACATCCGCATCTTGCCAGTTCTCTTTTCTATGAATAGTACTGCTATAGCATATGGTGACGTGGATGGGCAGATGAACCCCTGACCAAGCATCTCGTCAAGCTGCTTTTTCAGCTCGGTCGGCTTGTGATGGCTTTTCCGATCGGCCCCTCGGACGACATGTGTGCTTCCCAGCTTCATTTCAATGCAATGGTCAATATCTTGCTAAGGAGGGAAATTCTTTGGGAGTTCGTCAAGGACCACGTTCTCAAACTCCTTGATGAGTGGTGCGGACTCTTCGGGTACCATTCCAAACTTCGTCGAGGCCGATGAGGCTAATGAGGCTGATGATGAGTCAGTTGCTGCCATTTCTGCATCTCCTAGTGGCTAGAGATGTATGAGCCACGCACGATGTACAGTGCTTGGCCACGTTGAGGGGTATCGGCTGCAACGGTTGTCACTTTTCGGATTCAGCGGCTTCCTCTCCTGCTTCCACCTATGATGCTTCCACTGTCGGCTTCTGTCCTGGAAGCCGAAAATCATGGAAGTTCTTGTTTGGCACCGTCAATCTCCACGTAAACGTCGCTTCTTTTCCTATCGATCTGCGGATTTTGCCGGTACAGGAAATCTCGTTTGAGGAGTATTCCTCCACGCTGGACTGCTGACGTAGACGTTGGAGCTTGTATCGTATGTGAGACTTCTTGTTCAGTCGTCCAAAGCGTGCAAGCACCGCGCGCAAAAAGTCGTTCCAGTTGGTTGATGGTATCACTGCGTCTTGCCACTGTGGGTTGATCTGCTCCATGGGTAGAATGCCTGCGGTCGATGATCTGAGATGGGCGCCGTGAGCCGTTGACAATGCTCCACCAGTCTCCTGCTGCCGTTCGTTGGTCTTTAGGTCGGACGACCAACTTAACGCCGTGCCACGCAAAAGCGCGGTCGCGAGGTCAATTTTCTTTTGATCATCGTTGACCCCAGCAGCGGTGAAGTACACCTCTAAACTCGTAAGCTACATTTGAACCGTGGGTCTCTTTGAGTTGGTGGGATCAAATGATTCCGGTGGAGCAAGATGAATTTTGGGTTTGCTCTAGAGTTGGGAATTTCTCTCGACGTGCACCGCTTCATGCGCACTTGCATTACAAAGAGCCTCCATCGTGACATTGATTTGTTGGAGCAGGGAGATCCCCTTGAGTACGGAGATTCTGTTCGCCAGTTCCTCATTGATCCCCGCCTGTTGTCCATTGCCACATGCCGTCCTTGCTGTTGTCATTGAGGCTGTTGTAGGGGCAGCTATTTTATTGCCGTCGGGACCGTGACTGGATTGGTCGTCGAAGCTGTAGGGGTTGTTTCAGCTGCCGCAAAGCCTGCCACGTCAGCATTTGCTGTCGCTTCAGGGTTCGTGTGCATAGGCAAGTTATGCTCTTCCATCGCCAAAGTTGTTGCCGAAGACCTGCTGCTGGGTATTGGTTGTGCTTGATTGCCTCACGTCGTAGCTGCAAAGTCTGGAAATTCTTGACATGCCAGATGCATTGACGGCTTGTGCGAGGCAGGCCTCCGGATGAGTAAAGTGGTCGGATGCCTCTCCAGCAACGTTGCGCTCTGATACGAATTGTTACGCCAAATGGAGCGTAAATGGTGAACAAGTAGAAGTTGTGAGGTAAAACACGATGTAGAATTTTGGACACTTGAGAAATTTACAATTAGCGGTAAGTTTACTTCTATGAAAAGTGTCAAAAAGGTCAAACATATATATACAAGTGTTGAGTTACGACCAAAACACAGTCGGGGTCATTGGGTCGATTGTCGAGCGACGCATGCGGAGTTGCGTCGTAAGTGGTCGGATTCAAGAAGCTCTGCAGAGAAGTCGGAGGTCTTTGAGAATCGACGCTGAAGATGCCGGATTGATCTTTATAAATTCAGGTTTGTCATGAAGTGTCAAGAAGTCGACCGAAAGGTCGTGACACTTCTGTCCGTAGGTTCGCGAGAGTGGTCGAATCTGTCGGAAGGATTAGGAATATCCACTGAGGATAGGGCAGTTGGCGAGTTTGCTCTCAAACATTGGAGTGAACATCGCGGTCTTCGCAATGTGCTGGGCTGTTTTTGTAATAACGGAAATGCATGCTCCGGAAGATTAGGGACTTGTGTACGTCCGGTATGTAATAGTTCACAAAGATGAGGTGCAAAAAGAAAGATGATTTGGGTGTTTGGGACAAATGGATATTCTGCATTGAGCAGTAAGCGTACTTTGATGACAAGTGTTGAGTGTGTCAAGCACATATATACAATGCCAAGAATGAGAATGAGGCATAAATCGGGTCTTCGGCGTTCAAGCCGAGCAATGCTTGTAAGGTCGCGTCGTGGGTAGTGGATTCGAGAAGCTCTGTTGGGAATTTGGGGGCCTTTCAAAACAACGTGATGCTTCTTTATGAATGTCTAGTGATGTCAAGAAGTCGACCGAACGATATCGAAACGTCAATACGGTTCGTAATGCTTTTTTCGATCATTCTGGAAAGTAGTCAAAGTTGTCAGAAACTTCTGGAACAAAACTTCGGAGGACGGGACAGTTGGTCATAATACCCTAGGCCAAACGGTGTAAAAACCCTCAAATCATCACTCGGTGGGCCATGAATGTAATGACATAAATCCCCACACGCGAGTTTCAGGGACTCGTATACGTCAGAGGCATAACACTCACCTCCCTTTTAGCTGCAACGTCCCAACACACTAGCAGACGCAAACCGGTGATAGCAAAAACAGCCACCTATCAGATGATGGACGTCTCAGAGGTTATCGTAAGGCTCCCATGTGTTGTGAGCAGTGACGTAGCCATGCCAGTTAACCACATACTCTCTTGTTTTCCATAACGTCAATGTCTTCAAGTACATACTCCGTATCCCCGTCTACTTGTACACGTGGTGGAGGTGCGACGTCTTTTCCGGGGAAGTTTGTGTTGGAATCTCGGTTCTGCTTGAGTTTGCTGATGTGGAAGACAGGGTGGATCGCCATGCTTTCAGGGAGAAGAAGTCCCATGACAACTGGGGTTTGCATGGGCTCCATCTCAAACGAGGCCAACCATTGGGGTTTGAGCTTTGCAAAATTCTGCCCTTGGAGTTTGATATTCGTAGAGCTGTCGAGGACGCGTTTGCGAGCGCTGAACACGTCATCGTTGCAATGTTCTCCTGCTACCCGCTTCATAGCTGCTTGCGCCTTTGCGAGGATGTACCGTGTTGCCTCCCACTTGCATGGGATTTTGTGGTAGTGAATGTCAACTGCGAGGATGTTACTCTGGCTCTTCAATGTAACCGGTGTGGTGGGAGGCTTGTCGTACACCACCTCGAAAGGTATTTTACCCCTTGTGGTGGAAGTGGCGGAGTTGTATGCGAGTTTGGCGGTCTGCAAACCCAGCTTCCAAACCATGTCGTTGCTGAAAAAACTTTGAGAAGCTCTTCCGCAAAGCAGTGCCAGTATCGTTCTACGACTTCTACAACCCCTTGGTTGTACTTGTAGCAGTATCACCAATTGGTCTTCCTCGTATCCCTTGTCAAACTTTGAGATCTCAGGAACCCTCGTCTACGGAGATGTAAGCCGCTCAGATGAGTGATCGGTTGGCACAAAGTTTTCCGATCGAAGAGGAGATTTGCTGTCTACTCCTGCCCTTTGTCGTTTCTCAACTTCTCACTCTTCTTCTGCAACTTCTACCCCTCTTTTGCCTACTGTTGCCACTTTTGGCAGTCGCGTGAGATTTGTCCTGGCTTTCCTCAAGTCTAGCAGAGCTGTTGATTGTGAACATTGCTTGCATTGATCTCCATCGGAGACGAGTTTTTTGCCAACTGCAGTTTCCTTTGCCACGCTAAGCATTGTGGCTTTGGGGTCGCCAACCGTTGGAGTCCTACATCCGAGCGTTGTACTCAGCGTTTTTTATACATCTACTGCTGCAATCATTTGCAAAAGATCATCTTGGATGCAAAAAATTCGGATTGCTCGTCAAGTATCACAATTCAGGCCATTGTTGTAGTAGAAATACAGCTTTTTGAGAGGTCACTGCTGGTGATGGTTTTGTAGAAACACCAAGTGTAATCTGTCACACTAGACTGGTGACGCAGACGTTACATTCTTTACCGTGCGTTAGACTTCTAGTTCAGTTTCCCAAAGCGAGCGAGTGTGGTGCACAAAGTCACTCCACATTTCCGGTGGTGTGAGGGAGTCATGCCAGGTCAGATTACTTTGCTTGAGAGATACTATGCATGCGGTTGACAATGTGAGAGTGGTCGCGAGAGCCCTTGATGTAGCTCCGCCAGTATCCTGCTACCATTGGATGATTTTTAGGTCATACCACCAACTTCAGGGTATGTTTGGCGTGGCACAAGTTACAAAACTGTCCTGTAACCTACTTGACCTGGCCATCAGTTACGTGCCTCAAGATTTGCAAGACCTCGGTTGATTGTCCGAATGGTGTCCAGTGGCCGATAGCCCGAGGTCGAGTTGTTTTCTAGATACGCCGATGATGTCGAGGCTATGTGGCTTGGAGGAAAGGGCCCGTAAATTATGCCATGCCAACCATACCCTTAAGCTGTGCCACACAAAAGGGAGGCCGCAAGGTCAATTTTCTTTGTTTTTTGTTGATGATCCCAGTAGTGGTGAAGTACACCTCCAAAACATTCGGCCACATCCCAACTATTGGTCCTTTGGAGTTCACGGTATCGAACAGCTTGGAAAGTGCCGGTCAAATGTAGGGTTCACTCAAAGGTTGAATACTTCTCTTGGTACTGCTTCATACGCATGAGAATTTCAAAGCTCCTCCATCGCCGCATTGAGTTGTTGGAGCACATGGATGTTGAGGCCCACGAATCCCGAATTTTTCCGGTACAGATCCTTTTGATTCGCGCTTGTCTGTCAGTACCTCCCATTGCATTAGGTGTCTTCCCAATGGGCTGCGGCATGGGCAAAGGATTTGCCCAAGGGGTCGGCACCAGATTGGCCATCGGGTTCATCGGTGCTACACCATTCATCACAAAAGTTGTTGCTGCCGCGTGGTTCACCTGGGGAGTGTCGTTGTTTGCATGTTGTTGATTTGCCATCGCCAGAGTACTCGCCTGGGACTTCTGCTTGTCACGGGGAATGCTTGCTCCGTTCACCATTGTTGTTGTAAATTCTGCAATCTTTTGAATGGTGTACATGCGCCAAGAACTTGTGCGAGGTTATCACCAAGTAGTTCATGCGTCAGTTGACCCTCTAGCACCGTTGCACTCTGATACCAAGTGTTACGCCAAGCAGAACGTAGGTGGATCACATGGATGAGATTTGGGACAAAAAACAGTTTGGGTGTTTGAGACAAATGGATAATTTGTATCTGCATGCGAGTTCCTTCTGTGAGTGGTGGATTTAAAAAGCTCCGCCAAGATGTCGGGCGCTTTGAGAATATCGTGATGCTTCTTTATGAAAGTCGAGCGTCATTGAGAAGTCGTCCAAATGATGTCAAAATGTCGGTATGATTTGCGATACTTCTTTTGACCATTCTAAAAACTTTTCAAAGTTGTCAGAAACTTCTCGAACAAAACAGCAGAGGTTGGTGCAGTTGGCCAAAATAACCTAGGTCAAGCGGCGTTAAAATCCTAAAGACGCTACATGGTAGGCCATGAATGTAGTGAAAAAAGTACCCAGGTATGAGTTTTAGGTACTTGTGTACGTCAGGGACGTAACATCTCATTCCCCCTATTGTTACATCAGGCAGAACGCAGGCAGTTCACAGGGATGAGGTGTAGGACAAAAGATAGTCAGAAGATTTGAGACAAATGGATGGTTTTTATTCAGTAGTAAGTGTACTTCAATGACAGGTGTTGGGTGAGTCGATCACATACATGTAACGCCGAGAATAAGAATGCGAATCGAGCGCCGGTCCTCGGTGCTCGATCCGAGCGATGTGTGCGAGGCCCCACTGTGAGTGGCTGCTTCAAGAAGCACCACCGACATTAAAGAGCTTTAAGAATATGCAGGCGCGTCTTCATAAAAGTCTAGTGCCATCGTGAAGTTGACCGAATAGTATCAAAATATCAATTTACTTCACGATATTTTTGTTGACCTGTCTAGAAGGTGGTGGAAGTTGTCAGAATCCTATGGAATAGAACACCAAAGGTATGAGATAGTGCTATGAAGCTTCTTAGCCTTACTGCTACTGACGTGGAAACACACTCCAGTCAGCTACCACACTAGCAAGCAAGCATGTGTAAGAAAACACCAGAGTTAGGTTAGGGAGATGCGCAAAGTCTCATAAACCCAATGGTTTAGTAATGCAGAGAGAAATGATAACTGACAAGCATATAGCATATGTACCGGCCATGGCGTACGACGGGTGACNCGAGCGACGTGTGCGAGGTCCCACCGTGAGTGGATGCTTCAAGAAGCACCACCGAGAAGTCAAAGAGCTTTAAGAATATGCAGGCGCGTCTTCATTAAAGTCTAGTGCCATCGTGAAGTTGACCGAATAGTATCAAAATATCAATTTACTTCACGATATTTTTGTTGACCTGTCTAGAAGGTGGTGGAAGTTGTCAGAATCCTATGGAATAGAACACCAAAGGTATGAGATAGTGCTATGAAGCTTCTTAGCCTTACTGCTACTGACGTGGCGACACACTCCAGTCAGCTCCCACACTAGCAAGCAAGCATGTGTAAGAAAAGAACAGAGTTAGGTTAGGGAGATGCGCAAAGTCTCATAAACCCAATAGTTTAGTAATGCAGAGAGAAATGATCACTGACAAGCATATAGCATATGTACCGGCCATGGCGTACGACGGGTGACGCACGTGGTAGTGTCAGTTTGTCCTAAAACCAGCCCAAATCATTGCTCTGGCCGTAATTCTGCACACAGGCATCCAAATGGAACACTGCCTGAACCTAGAGATGCAAAATCTTGTGTGGGATGTTAGACCGGTCACACATACATGTACGGCATTGACCCATGGACACGCATAGTATAGCGGGAGGGTCGCTTTGGCCTTCCAACCTTGCGATAACAAGATGGGAAGGCCACCGGGCAAGGGCACGAGGCCATAGGCCTCGGCCCTTGAGGCCTTGCGACCTCCTAGTTGCCGATCGAGCTACTGGCTCAATCAGCGGCTGGTGGCTCGCCGGCAGGTGGCCGGCAGGTCACTTGACCGGCCACCGGCCACCTAGCCGGCCGGCTGGTAGCCAGCATGATGGTATGGCCAGTGAGAAGCTAAAGGAAAAGACCACCACGATGACAACTAGCCAAGCTTGGACAAGCTGGAGGGTATTGTACGACTACATGAGCGAAGTGTATTTTATGAACCCGAAGCACTACTCTGATGCATGGCTCAACGCATGTGCACAACAAGGCCGCAACATTCGCATGGATGCTGCAGGGACTGGTGGGTCAGCCGACAGGGAGGCTGGGCCAAGTCAAGTAGCCCGCAATCCCTTCAAGCTAGAAAGTTTGTGGGCACAAGGCCTCCAACAACAAGCGCACCCGCAACAATGACGAACTGTAGGCGGTGCGTGAGCATTGCACCGCAACCTCTATGACAGGCTATGCCATAATTGCCACTTTAGGGCCCAATGCCCTGAGGCTACTGGTGGTGGGCAAGAGACCGTGGTGTTGGTTATAGCTATGGCATCTCATGGAGATGGTGTAGCAGGAGGCCGCAAACAAGGGCGTGGATAGGGCCGCGGTCGCGGCAATAGGTCAGATTGTGGTAACAGAGAGGGTCGTAGGGCGGGTTTTCCCCATTCTTGAGTGACGTTAGTGGGGGTCACTCATGGGCAAAACTGTATCGCGGGTGTGGGTTCATGTTTTCAAATGAGGATGTTAAACAATTTGAGTTTTTACCGAGTTCCAACTTCTTTATTGTTTTCCACCCTCCTTTTGAGCCTCATTCTACACTTGCTGACCAGAATTTCCACTAAACCCCTCATCTCCACATGAGATGCATGATCGTACATGCTTAGAGGTGGCAACGCCAACCACTGTGCAAGAGTTATGTGACGTAGTGATTGAATAAAACGTCCTCCAAGGAATGATTTCAATCACGTTTGCTATACCTTCGGTCGATAATTTTGACCAAGTATAATTAAAATATTGGAAGGTGCTAGCTAGATTCACACATGCCCACAAGATGTGGACTCGAGTGGGTAAATCATAGGAGCTACATGTTGAATGTTTTTGTCCCTTGTTTCAGTGTCATAGGATGGATCAGGCATGCTATGCCCCTAATGGAGGTATTACCGTGGGATCCATTGTAGTATGACTCAACTATGCTCTGTCTATTGTGAGATATAACTTGTGAGTACACCATGTGGGTGAGAGGTTAACTTGGTCATTTCTTTTACTTGGCCAAGTGAGAGGTCATGGGTTCGATCCTGGCCCCATGCACAACTCGGTTGTTATGGAAGCTTCCATGAAAGGAATTCCGTAGTTTTTTGGAAGCTACATGGTTGGTTTATCACCCTGACATTATGATGCTTATGGGTCAAGCCCACAACACAAGTCTGTTGGTGATGTGGCTTGGTCAGGCCACTTCACAGGAGTGTGCTTTTGAGTCCTAGGACAGGACAAACAGTTATAAAATGACTTGTCTTGCATACTGATCAATCAATCCTTGCTTGATTCTCTCTTGCGTATTGACGACTTGAGCTCTTCTTGAGATGTAATGCTAAGGTGTTAGTACTCTTGAAGGTCAAGTGTATGCCTGATTAAGTTTGGGGTGCATGAAACATGTCAACAAAGGAAGAAGGTGCAAAACCCTTTGTGAGCCTTTTTGATTTCACGTTTTGTTTGCCAGAGCTGGTTAGCTCAGTAGCTAGTACTGCGGAGTCAGCCATACAGATCCTGTGTTTATCACAAACTCGGCTTGTTGTCGTTGAGCATGTTCACTCGGAAGAATGGAGGTAACATAATGATGCAGTTCAAAGGACATCTAGTCGCTGCTCCGGTGAACATATTGGCTAACACTAGAAGGGATGACTCCTTTGTTACCCTTGGTTTTACCTAACAGGTGGGCCTTAAGTACAAGCCATAGAATGGTGCATTTGTCGTTGGTGACAACCGTACGGTACTTATGATTGGTACCTAGACAGAAAAAAAAGTGTATTCAAGGTTACACAGAGAGTGCCACGTTGAAGGTCCTTAACCTTATTGACCCATTTGACGTGGTGCCATGCGATCCTCAGCTCCATGACAACAAAACTCTGATGTGCTTTGAATCTACATGCTTGATCCTTCAGAAGGGACAGTGTCGCTTTACACTGATTCCAAGTACGGAATTGTCACGAACCCGAATGAAAGTCCATACCAGCTTGTCTGTTATGCAGGTCAAAAGACGAATTTGACAAAGGTGTTGATGTTTCTTGGCTCAAATGCAAGAAGTGGAGGATGACATAAAGGAAGACATGCCACAAGAGATCAAATCTCTATTGATGGAGTACTCAGATGCATTCCAAGACCTGACGGTTGGGCTTTTACTAGAACGACACATGGGCCACACAATTCCGCTGCAACTAGAGGAGACCCCTCTGTTCAGACCCATGTTTTGCCTTAGTGCAGAAGAGAGGCAAGAGGCCCAACACCAAATCAAAGAGCACCTTGCAAAAGGGTGGTGAGCCAAGTAGCTTTCCCTTCGTTGTGCCGATTCCTTTTGTGAGCTTTTGAGGCTCTATCTATTTTCTCACCTTCATAGATGATTGCATCCGTTTTATTACCGTGTGAAAAAAAAGGACGCTGGTTTACGCATGTGCATGGAATACCGGACGCTGAACAAGTTGACAATGAAAAAATGATTCCCCCTACTGTGGATTGAGGACCTCTTTCACCAAGTGCAAGAGGCAAAAGTCCTTTTGTTCTTGGATTTAGTTCAAGGATACCATCAAATCCGCATCACGGAAGATGATGTACTCAAAACAACGTTTTGAAAGCACATGGAACACTATCAGTTTTGAGTCTTATGCTTTGGGTTAACAAACGTCCCGACAACCTTCCAAGGAGAAATGAACCAAATATTCTCCAATCAACTTGGCAAGTTTGTCTTGGTTTATCTTGAAGACATACTGGTTTTATCCAAATGCATGGAAGATCACATAGAACATCTCGTCAAATTCCGTGCAATCCTTCGGTAACACTCGTTTTCTGCAAAGATGAGCAAGTGCAAGTTTACACTGGATGAACTTGAATACCTTGGAAACATAGTCAGCAAGGATGGCATCCGTGTCGATCCATAAAAGCTCCAAGCTCTAGTGGATTGGGTGCATTCGGAAAACCTTGGGTAGATACATTCTTTCCTTGACCTTGCAAGAATCTTTTCACAGTTTATGCAATGGTATTCGACCATGATAGTGCCGCTAACAACTCTCACAAAAAGAGACGTGCATTGAGATTTGATATCTGACTACAAGAATACCTTCTTCAAATTCAAAGAGCTTCTATTCACAACGCTTGTCTTAGCCCTTCTAGACCCATCACAACTGTAGGAGGTGGAATGTGATGCATCAGTAGTAGGACTTGGAGTAGTCCTAATAAAGAATGGTCATCCACTTACGTATGAGAGCAATGAGCTTATCTGTGTATAGATGCAATATACAACTAGGGATCAAGAACTCCTTGCGGTGGTACACACTTTCAAGATGTGGCGTTGCTACTTCGAGGGTGCTGAGGGAGGTTTGATTGTCATGACATGCGATAACCCATTGGTACTTTTTCAAACGGAACTGGATGTGTCAAGACGACATGCGTGTTGGAGCAAATACCTGAGCAAATTCTTGTTCACATGGGAGTATCGGCCGGGATGCATCAACATGGCCGATGCACTAAGACAATGTGTGAAAGTTGAAGTAACCACGGAGGTCGTTGGGAGTTTTATGGCCATTGCAATAGCAACAGTACAAGCAAAAGATTCCCCTGTACCTCTACCACTTCAAGAGATTATCCACAAAAACGATTTTGTGAATCGGATGCACATGGGATACTGTGTGGATTCCTGGTTTCAAGACTTTTGGATTCTAGACAAGTAAAGATTGGTAGAGGCCGCAGGAGTCTTTTGACATGGAGAAAAATTTACCGTGCGAGACTCGGGAGACCTTTGAGTGATTTATCTCCCACTTCCACGACCCGCTGGTCGCAGGTCATGTGGGACCTAGAAACACCAGACAAGCACTCTCGAACCACTATAAGTTGCCAAGATGGTGTTGATGTCTGTAAGTATTGCATGACATGCGACCCATGTCTTCGAAATAAGCCTAGTAACAAGAAACCTGCTGGAATCCTCCAATGTCTTTCCATTCCTTGGACTCCATGGGAGTGCATCAACATGGACTTCATTACTGGTCTTTTGAAGATGGTCCGTGACCACGATTCAATACTAGTGCATGTGGACCTTCTGGCGAAGATGACACACTTCATTTCTACAACCTCTAATCCAAACACAAAGGAGACCACTCATCTCTTCTTTAAGGGTATCGTGAAGTACTACAGTTTGTCGTTGCACATTATCTCTGGTGAAGATAGAGAGTTTGTTAGTAAGTTCTAGCAAAATATGCACAAGTACTTTGGCATCGAGTCGCAAATGTAGAAAGCGTTTCACCCTCAAATTGACGGATAAATAGAGCACATGAATCGCACTTTCAAGCAAATAATATCTATGTACGTGGACCCCTCCATAAATGACAGGGGAGAATTATTAACACCAGCAGAGTTAGCACTGAACAACTCGGTGAATGAGTCTAGAAAGTTCACACCGTTCATGTTGAACAGTGGTCGGCATTGAGTGGTGTCCTCTTCATTAGTTAAGAGCAGGATTACAGGAGGATAGGTTCCTTCTATGAAAGTCTTCACGGTGCACATATACTGTTGGCCTGAGGGTGAGTATGCACCCTGGAGGGTCCCTAGCAGTGGCTGGTTCACACCACCAACTGTTTTTGGAGAGACTGAAACTTTGCAGGCACCTCGTTCCAAGGATGGCAGAAACCTAGTCAGAGATTGAGGCAATAGTTTTGGCCTGAATTGACTGGGAATTTACACTTTATCAAGGCTCACAAGTAGTGGCTTTTTATAGCCACTAATATAAGCTCTTCAGAACACCAAAGCATGCCAGATTTGAAGCTTCCTAGAAGATTCTATGGCTTCTACAGTGGCCCTTGGTAGGCTGTCCTTTTCCCACCTAGGAAGGCATCCCTTCCCTCCTCTAGAAGCTTCTGCCCCTTCCTAGACTCCTCAGCTTGCTTCTAGTAGGAGGGAAGGTGTCCAGAAGACCAAGACACCTCTAGATGCCTTCTAGGACAAGTCAACCCTTCTAGAAGGTGTGCAACCTTCCTGGACCCTCACTTGGCCTTCTAGAAACTTAAAAAGGAACTCTAGAGGTTGAGCTAGCTTCCTAGCATCTATTTTCCACCTCCCTTGAGGCAGGGCAGAATTTCATCTTGTGGGACTTGAACCCGGGCCCCTGCTTCTGGTGTGGACACCATTAGCCACTAAGCCACTAAGGCTTGTCTTTTTGGTGTTCCTTTTTGGAGTCACTCCTGCCATGGTGAGGAGCATCATTCCAACAATCTCCCCCTTGCGCGTCACCCATGGCAGTTGTCCATGCTTAGCCTGCAACTCAAGAGGCTTGGGAAAGCCCAAGCTCCATACAAGTAGCATCATGCCTGTCCTTGGGTTGCGCCTTTGTCATGGCATCAGCAAGCATGTGCTTTGTGCCGCAGTGCACAAGCACCACATCACCCTTTGCAACGAGGTCTCGTGCAAAGTGATGCCGGATCTCTANATGGCACTCATGTTGTCAACATTGAGTGCCGTTGGCTTCTTTTGCGGCACCCCAATCTCCTTGAGCAATCACCGCAGCCATAGTGCCTCCTTTGCGGCTTTTGTGAGCGCAATATACTCCGCCTCAGTGCTGGATAGAGCCACACTGTCCTGCTTCCGGCTTGCCCAAGACACCGCTGCACCACCAAGCACAAAAACATAGCCTGATGTTGACTTGCGGTCATCAACGTCACCTACCCAATCAGCATCAGAGTAGCCAACCAACTTGAGGGAGTCAGTCCGCGCTCCCCCTCCAAACACAAGTCGCGAATGTGTCGTTGCCTTCAAGTAGCGGAGGATTCTCTTCACCGCTTGCGAATGTAGCGGCCCCCGATCAGCAACATAGCGGCTCACTTGTCCTTCGGTAAAGGCAAGGTCAGGCCGCGTCGCCACCATGGCATACATTATGCTGCCAACTGCGGACTGGTACGGTACTCCAGCCATCTCCGCCTTCTCGTCCTCCGTGCTGTTGGAGTAATGCTCCTCACCATGGCAGGAGTGACTCCAAAAAGGAACACCAAAAAGACAAGCCAAGGTGGCTTAGTGGTTAATGGTGTCCACCTCTAGAGGCAGGGGCCCGGGTTCAAGTCCCACAAGATGAAATTCTGCCCTGCCTCAAGGAAGGTGGAAAATAGATGCCAGGAAGCTAGCTCAATCTCTAGAGTTCCTCTTTAAGTTTCTAGAAGGCCAGGTGAGGGTCCGGGAAGGTGGCACACCTTCTAGAAGGGGTGACTTGTCCTACAAGGCATCTAGAAGTATCTAAGTCTTCTGGACACCTTCCCTCCTA
The DNA here is from genome assembly GCA_023375785.1 of Penium margaritaceum. Classification (NCBI taxonomy): domain Eukaryota; kingdom Viridiplantae; phylum Streptophyta; class Zygnematophyceae; order Desmidiales; family Peniaceae; genus Penium; species Penium margaritaceum. The sequence goes on along the minus strand of SZWC01000331.1, from coordinate 243,686 downwards.
CTAGAAGCAAGCTGAGGAATCTAGGAAGGGGCAGAAGCTTCTAGAGGAAGTAAGGGATGCATTCCTAGGTGGGAAAAGGACAGCCTACCAAGGGCCACTCTAGAAGCCATAGAATCTGCTAGGAAGCTCCAAACCTGGCATGCTTTGGTGTTCTGGAAAAATTAGATCAGTGGCTATAAAATGCCACTGCCTTTGAGCCTTGATAAATTGTTCATTCCCAGTCAATTGAGGCCAAAACTGTTGCCACACTCTCTTCCTAGTTTTCTGCTATCCTTGGAATCGGTTGCCTCCACAGTTTAAGTCTCTCCAAAAACAGTTGGTGGTGTGAACCAGCCACTGCCAAGGACCCTCTAGGGTGCACACTCACCCTCAGGCCAACAAAGGGTTATGGGCCCACGCCTCTAAGGGGTTCAAAGCCAACTTGATTTCACGCTTACAACAGCAAGACATGGCAACCAGCGAGCAAGAGAGCAGCCGCGCTGTCCTTCAGTTTGATGGGACAGGCTTTGCCTTGTGGAGGTGGCAGTTTAAGGTCTTCCTCGACGACAAGGGACTTCTTGAGCTCGTAAAAGGTGATGGGACTGCTCCGCCGGAGACTGCAACGGCTGAGGTGAAGGAGGCATACAAGAAGCGCAACACAAAGGCGTTGGCGCTCCTTGTGTCCGCGTTATGCCCACCACAACTTGGGCACATCCAAGGAAGCACCCTGGCCGCAAACGTATTGTCAAAACTCTGCTCCATCTACCAGTCAAGCAACCTTGCCAATCAGCTCTTCATCTTCAAACGGCTCGTCACCCTCCGAGCAAACAAAGGCGACAATGTCATGGAGATCATGAAGCAGATTCAGTCGCTCGCAACGGAGTGCGTGGCCACTGGTCAGGAGGTCGACTCTCTGTTCCAAGCTATGATCCTCCTTTTGGCCTTGCCGAACAGTTGGAGTCAAGTGATCACAGTCCTTGGTGGCTGGCCTTCCGACGAGCTGAAGTACCCGAAGGTTTCTGAGTACGTGCACAATGAGTGGATGCAACGTGGCGGTCGAGAGGGTGTAGCAGCATCAAGTTCAGCTTACACGGTTCATCCTCAAAGTGGAGGCCGAGGCGATAAGTGGAAGAGTGCCAAACAGGGCACCAAGAAGCGTGACAAGAAGGGGGAGTGCTTCAATTGTGGCAAGGAGGGCCACCACGCACGCAATTGTCCCAAGAAGAAAACAGATTAGTCACCGCGGGGCAGGAAGAAAGATGAGCACGCCCTTATGACGTACAACTCCACCAACTTGAAGGATCCAGGAGTTGCCGTCATTGACTTCGGATCAGGCCGCCACACGCAATGCAACGGGACGGCATTTGTCACCTACAGCACCTCGGAGAGACGCATGATGGTGGCCAATGGAAAAACAGAGGTGGCCGCCGGTGAGGGTAACGCCCGTATTGAATCAATTGTGGATGGGAAACTTGTCATGAGCACAATCTCCGATGTGCTGCATATGCCCAACTTTGGGGCAAACCTGCTCTCCATCAGCCGCCTTACTGACAAGGGACTTGAGGTGCTCTTCACAAAGAAGGAGGCTGTCATCCGCAAGGAGGGCAAAGGTGAGGTGATTGCGTGTGCCAAGGGGAAGGACGACTTGTACCTGCTACGCGCAAAGATCCTCAGCAGCTGGGTGGGGTCCAACGCCGCAAATCTTGCAACGAAGGATGGAGGAGACCTGGACCTAAGGCACCGCCGACTCTGCCACATTTCTCCATTGACAGTGAAGGAGATGGCTAAGAGGGAAGTGGTATGGGGTCTCCAAATCAGCGGCTTTGATGGAGCCAAGGAGACCGTGTGTGAGCCATGCATCATTGGCAAATCAACTTGGCAGCCGTTTGTCGCCAACGGGACGCGTGCATCGGCAAAACTGGCCGTGGTACACACAGATGTGTGTGTACCGCTTGAGAGCTCCATCGGCGGAGCTCGCTACTTCCTCACCTTCATTGATGACCACAGCCGAAAACTTTACCTCTACCCAATGAAGCGGAAGAGTGAGGTCCTTGCGTGCATGCAGGAGTTTGTGGCTGATGTGGAGCGGTGAACAAAGATGAAAGTGAAGGTGTTCCGGAGTGACAACGGCGGTGAATATGCGGAGTGCCTTGGGTGGATGAAGAGAAAGGGGATTGTGTGGCAGAAAACAACTCCACACTCCCTAGAACAGAATGGCGTCGGAAAGAGAGATAATTGCACAATCCTTAACATGGTGCAATCCATGTTGAGTGACGCCGGGCTTACACAACGGTATTTGGCGGAGGCGGCAAGGACAGCAGTGTACATCATGAATCTCATGCCAACCAAGCCGCTGAAGGACAAGGAGAGCAAGGCGTGGAAGACGCCACAAGAGGTGTGGAGCGGGAGGAAGCCGGCGGTGGGTCACCTCCGCACGTTTGGTTGTGTTGCACATGCGGTTGTGCACGCACGTGAAGGACGGAGCAAGCTGGACCCACGAACCCGCCGGTGTATTTTTCTTGGATATGAGAGCGGAAGCAAGGCGTACCGGCTCTTTGACCTAAGGAGGCAGCAGATTGTGCGGAGTCGTGACGTCACGTTTGACGAGAAAAGCCGTTGGACGGATGAGGAGGCATGTCTCTCCAAGAGGGAGGAGTGGATGCCACTCCTTGAGGGGAAGACACCGGAGAACGTGAATGAGGGTGACGTCCTTGTAGCAGCACCAGCCAGAGAGGATCGTCCGACGGATGGGCGAGCAACAGAATTTGTTCCGGCTAGTTCGGATGAAGAATCCGAAGCACCGAAGATGGACGTGGAGGCGGGGAGTCGACCAATGTCTCCAAGATTTCCAAGAGAGGGGGAGCAGGCGCTTGGAGAGGATGGCGTCAAAAGGGGACAGCAACAACAACAACCACCTTGAGAGCCCCGCACGAGCAGCCGTGTGCGAAGAAAGACTAAAAGGTACGATGCCAACAAGGGCATCTGGACTGGGTTCGCACAAGTCTTCTTCACGCAAGAGGAGCATGAAGGAGGCACTGCATTAGAAGGACGGGGCTGAGTGGGAGGGAGCAATAAAGTATGAGCTCACCTCCCATGAGGAGAAAGGCTCTTCAGTTGCAGGTTGAGCATGGACGACTGCCATGGGTGATGCGCAAGGGGGAGATTGTTGGAGTAATGCTCCTCACCATGGCAGGAGTGACTCCAAAAAGGAACACCAAAAAGACAAGCCAAGGGGGCTTAGTGGTTAATGGTGTCCACCTCTAGAGGCAGGGGCCCGGGTTCAAGTCCCACAAGATGAAATTCTGCCCTGCCTCAAGGGAGGTGGAAAATAGATGCCAGGAAGCTAGCTCAACCTCTAGAGTTCCTCTTTAAGTTTCTAGAAGGCCAGGTGAGGGTCCAGGAAGGTGGCACACCTTCTAGAA
>SZWC01000331.1:223529-239817 GCA_023375785.1 Penium margaritaceum | reverse complement strand
CCTCGCAGCGCTTGAAGCCAAGCTCACCCATGAAACTATCCATCTTGAGGTACCACATGAGCGGAGCTTGCTTCAGTCCATAGAGCGCCTTGCGAAGCCGGCACACCTTCCCTTGCGGCGCATCCACCCCCTCTGGCACCTCCATGTAGACTTTCTTGTCCAGGTCGCCATTGAGGAACGCGGTTTTCATGTCCATTTGGTGGATTTCGTAGTCGCATGCCGCTGCCACCGAGAGGATAGTACGGATGGAGGCAAACTTGGCAACTGGTGCAAAAGTCTCATCGTAGTGCTCCCCTTTTCTCTGGACATATCCTTTCGCCACCAGCCGCGCCTTGTACCGCTCCACCTTCTCCTCCTTTGTGAGCTTCTTCCGGAAGATCCACTTGGAGCCAATGATTTTCTCGCCCTCTGGCCGGTCAACCAGCTCCCATGTGCCGTTCTCCTCGTGGGAGGCAAGCTTAGATTTTATTGCTCCCTCCCACTCAGCCCCATCCTTCCGCTGCAGTACATCCTTTACAGATTGAGGCTCCTCTTGCGTGAAGAAGGCTTGTGCAAACCCAGTCCAAATGCCCTTGTCGGCATCATACCTTTTTGTCCTTCTTCGCACATGGTTACTCGTGCGGGGCTCTTGAGGTGGTTGTTGTTGTTGCTGTCCCCTTTTGGTGCCATCCTCTCCAAGCGCATGCTCCCCCTCTCTTGGAGACCTTGGAGACATCTGTCGACTCCCCACCTCCACGTCCATCTCCGGTGCTTCCGATTCCTCATCCAAACTGGCCGGAATAAAGTCTGCCGCTCGCCCATCCCTCAAGCGATGCTCTCTGGTTGGTGGTGATGCGAGGATGTCACCCTCATTCATGTCCTCTGGCATCTCCCCCTCAAGGAGTGGCATCCACTCCCCCCTCTTGGAGAGACCTGCCTCCTTGTCTGTCCGACGGCTTTTCTCGTCGAACGTGACGTTGAAACTCCGCACAATCTGCTGCCTCCTTGGGTCAAAGAGCAGGTACGCCTTGCTTCCGCTCTCATATCTAAGGAAAATACACCGGCGGGTACGCGGGCCCAGCTTGCTCTGTCCCTCACGTGCCTGCACCATTGCATGTGCAACACAACCAAACGTGCGGAGGTGACCCACCGCCGGCTTCCTCCCGCTCCACACCTCTTGTGGCCTNGCAAGGACCTCACTCTTCTGCTTCATTGGGTAGAGGTAGAGTTTCTGGGTGTGGTCATTGATGAAGGTGAGGAAGTAGCGAGCTCCGCCGATGGAGCTCTCAAGCGGTCCACACACATCTGTGTGTACCACGGCCAGTTTTGCCGATGCACGCGTCCCCTTGGTGACAAACGGCTGCCGAGTTGATTTGCCAATGATGCATGGCTCACACACGGTCTCCTTGGTTCCATCAAGGCCGCTGATTTGGAGACCCCGCACCACTTCCCTCTTAGCCATCTCCTTCACTGTCGATGGAGAAATGTGGCAGAGTCGGCGGTGCCATAGGTCCAGGTCTCCTCCATCCTTCTTTGCAAAACTGGCGGCGTTGGACCCCACCCGGCTACTGAGGATCTTCGTGCGTTGCAGGTACAAGTCGTCCTCCCTCTTGGCACGCGCAATCACCTCACCTTTGCCATCCTTGCAGATGACGGCCTCCTTCTTTGTGAAGAGCACCTCAAGTCCCTTGTCAGTAAGGCGGCTGATGAAGAGCAGGTTTGCCCCAAAGTTGGGCATATGCAGCACATCGTAGATTGTGCTCGTGACAGGTTTGCCATCCACAATTGACTCAATGCGGACGTTACCCTCACCAACGGCCACCTCTATGTTTCCATTGGCCACCGTCATACGTCTCTCCAAGGCACCGTAGGTGACAAATGCCGCCCTGTTGCATTGCGTGTGGCGGCCTGATCCGAGGTCGATGACGACAACTCCCGGATCCTTCAAGTTGGTGGAGTCGTACGGCATAAGGGCGTGCTCATCTTTCTTCCCGCCCCGCTGCGACCAATCTGTTTTCTTCTTGGAACAGTTGTGCGCGTTGTGGCCCTCCTTGCCGCATTTGAAGCACTCCCCCTTCTTGTCACCCTTCATGGTGCCCTGTTAGGCACCCTTCCACTTGTCGCCTCGGCCTCCACTTTGAGGATGAACCGTGTAAGCTAAACTTGATGCCGCTGCACTCTCTCGACCCCCACGTCGCATCCACTCATTGCGCACGTACTCAGCAACCTTCGGGTACTTCAGCTTGTCAGAAGGCCAGCCACCAAGGACTGTGATCATGGGACCCAAATTGCTTGGCAAGGCCAAAAGGAGGATCATAGCTTACAACTGAGAGTCGACCTCCCAACCCGTGGCCACGCACTCCGCTGCGAGCGACTCAATCAGCTACATGATCTCCATGATGTTGTCGCCTTCGTTGGCTCAGAGGGTGACGAGCCGCTTGAAGATGAAGAGCTGATTGGCAAGGTTGCTTGACTGGTAGATTGAGCACAGTTTTGACCATGCGTCTGCGTCCATGGTGCATCCTTGGATGTGCCCAAGCTGTGGTGGGCATAACGCGGACACAAGGAGCGCCAACGCCTTTTTGTTGCGCTTCTTGTATGCCTCCTTCACCTCAGCTGTTGCAGTCTTCGGCGGAGCATTCTCATCACCTTTTACGAGCTCAAGCAGTCCCTTGTCGTAGAGGAAGACCTCAAACTGCCACCTCCACAAGGCAAAGTCTGTCCCATCAAACTTAAGGATAGCGCGGCTGCTCTCTTGCTTGCTGGTTGCCATGTCTTGCTATTGGAAACGTGAAATCAAGCTGGCTTTGAACCCCTTAGAGGCTTGGGCCCATAACCCTTTGTTGGCCTGAGGGTGAGTGTGCACCCTGGAGGGTCCCTAGCAGTGGCTGGTTCACACCACCAACTGTTTTTGGAGAAACTGAAACTATGGAGGCAACTGGTTCCGAGGATAGCAGAAAACTGGTCAGAGATTGAGGCAATAGTTCTGGCCTGAATTGACTGGGAATGTACACTTTATCAAGGCTCACGAGCAGTGGCTTTTTATAGCCACTGATATAAGCTTTTCAGAACACCAAAGCATGCCAGATTTGAAGCTTCCTAGCAGATTCTATGGCTTATAGAGTGGCCCTTGGTAGGCTGTCCTTTTCCCACCTATGAAGGCATCCCCTCCCTCCTCTAGAAGCTTCTGCCCCTTCCTAGATTCCTCAGCTTGCTTCTAGTAGGAGGAAAGGTGTCCAGAAGACCAAGACACCTCTAGATGCCTTGTAGGATAAGTCATCCCTTCTAGAAGGTGTGCCACCTTCCTTGACCCTCACCTGGCCTTCTTGAAACTTAAAGAGGAACTCTAGAGGTTGATCTAGCTTCCTAGCATCTATTTTCCACCTCCCTTGAGGCAGGGCCGAATTTCATCTTGTGGGACTTGAACCCAGGCCCCTGCCTCTAGAGGTGGACACCATTAACCACTAAGCCACTAAGGCTTGTCTTTTTGGTGTTCCTTTTTGGAGTCACTCCTGCCATGGTGAGGAGCATCATTCCAACATATACTCCTTGTTGCAGGAGGCGAAGGGTCACATCAAAGCTGCTCGGCAATGACATAATGCATACTCCAAAAAAGAATCATCGTGAGATCTTGTTTGACATTGGTGACAAAGTGTTGCTTAGTAGTAAGAACCTTCGACTAAAGTCTTCAGGATTACAAAAACGTCTACCAAAGTGAACTGGGCCATTTCATATTGTGGCACACATCAGGCCAGTTGCAGATCGATTGCTACTTCTGCCGAGTATTAAGATACATGGCACGTTTCATGTGAGCCCGCTGGCTCCATACACGGCAGACAGAAGCGTTTAGCCATTGGCAGCAGTCCTTGCTGCCAACGGCCAATACGATGTCCTTTGCCTACTCCATCACTGAGATCATACATACTGGTTTCACGTTGTGAGGGAATACTATGTTCATTGGGCCAAAAGTAGACCTGAACATAACTCATGGGAGCCCAAGTCTTGTTTGCCCACATTGGTGGTCAATGAGTACTAGAGCGAGTTGGTAGCTTGCATAGATCAATGCGAGGTAGGCAGCATCACCTAAATGCAAAAAAAGTGAACAACATTCCCGTAGGGTGGAATTCATGGATAGCAACCATAGGAGGTTGGGAACGCCCAACATGGTTGTTGCGCGGATGCTCCAGCTTAAGGGTGGGAGGTCGCTAGCCGTTCTAACTGATAAGCTGTAGCTTAGGTCAAAGTGTCCTGAAAGTATTAAGGGTTTCTGGTGATTGAAATCATTAATCTTATTTCAAGTTATTGATGACTCACGATCTGGCACTCTCACTTGTTGGTCCTGAACCGGGATGGTGCATGATAAGTGGGGAGGAATCTAGCAAGAGAGCCGGTTTGGCCCTCCCACCTTGCGATAGCAAAGGGGTAGTTGCGAGCCATCCATTGTTATGTCGAGGATTTGCCAGTGGCCAGCCACCCGCTGGCTACCGGCCGGCTGGCGGCCGGCCGGCAAGGTGGCCAGCGGCCGGTCAAGTCACCCGTCAGCCACCTGCCGGCGAGCCACCAGCCGCCGATTGAGATAGTGCAGGCGGCCAGGAGGCCGCAAGGCCTCAAGGGATGATGCTTGTGGCCTCGTATCCTTGCCCTGGCTTGCCCTCCTTGCTCGTAAGAGCAAACGAGAATGAGGGATAGATTAAAAGAGAGGAGTGAGGTGTGTATGAGAAAGGTCGGCACGAAATCACCGATTGTGCCTCGCACATGACAATTTCAAGCCAATGCACAAAAAAAAAACTTTAGTCTGTTTATGTCAAACAATGATTTTCAAAACCGGAAAACTCATGTGAACTCACGAGTTTGAGGTAATGCCCCCCTCGTCTCTGACCCAGAATGAGGGGGCAAGGTAAGAACAGAAATGGGCCTCTAGAGACTAAAAAAATCAAGTCTCCTTGCATGGCTTGTTGATGACGATCGCCTCCAGAGTGACGCGGAGGGGGAAACCCCTCAAGCAAGCTCTCGACACCATTTTGCAATCTTCGACGATGACCTATGTGCAGGCATTGGAGACACAACCATTGCATAGTGTAAAACATACAAACCGGGCTCAAGACACAGTCCACCAAAACTTGCATCACAACATTCCCCCATGACCCGATGGTATGCATGTCTACACACGTGCAGAACCGACAAAGGTGTGCAACAAGATGCTCAGTAGTCCATACTCACATACCCCACTCCCAACCACTTTTAGGAAAGGAGTGAAGCCCAGAAACGAATGGCCACCATGAGCTTTCCGTGCGTGAGTGCCTTGGTCTAGAAATCAGCCTGCTACATGTCTGTGCCGACCCAAATGATGGAGATTACTAGTCGTTCCACAAGATCACGCTTAAAGTGATTATCAAAAGGCAATGTGCTTCGTGCATGTATGAAACACACCATAGTTATTTGCAATGACAAGAGAAATCTAGCTGTCACAGTACAAAACAACACACGACATAGACTGACACAACTCATGAAACCAAAATTGTAGCCACACCACCTCAACAGCCCTTGCCCCCGACCCAACATACTCAACCTCTGATGAGCTATGTATCAAACATCCTTACTTGCTACTTTGCCATGACACAGCGGTACCATCCAATAGGAACACGTAGCCTATCCGATTGCACCTATCATGGCTCCATACCCAGTCACTATGTGTGTAGCGGTTGACTACCACTGAATACTATCGTCGAAAGCAGAGTCCAAGGTGCCAAATACCGTATCACTTGCATAACCATGTGAAGGGCTCTCGCCCGAGGACATTGTGAGAACTGTACAAGGAGGTTGATGGTGAAGGCAATGACGAGTCGTGTGGTTGTGACCAAGTACATCAAAGAGCCAATCAGGCACAAGTCCATGGTCACGTCCACAGTCTCCTCCAACTGTGCTTGATCGTCCACCTTCAGACTGTCCTCCCCGTCAGGTATGAGGGGGGTGGAGGCTGTGGTAAATGCACCAAGGAAGAGGGAAAAAAACTCCTCCCTAACACGGGCATAACGTGCCTGATGCAGCAAGATTGTCCGTCACTGACGATCAAGTACAATCTCCATCCCAATAAGCACAACGGCATGACCAAGGTCCTTCATCTGGAAGGCTGCCTGAAGGACTCTCTTGGTCTCTCTCATGGCCTCCATAGAAGAAGACGCAATCAGGATATCGTCCACGCAGACCACGATGGCGGTGAAGCTCTTAGCTATCCATTTGCGAAAGAGGGATGGGTCGGCATGATTGTACACGTAATCAGCACGTATCAGTGTGCTTGTGATCTCTAATTCGAGCACCTCGATGACTATTTTGAGCCATACAAGGCCTTGTGCAAGTGCGCGATCTTGTCACCAACCTCAAAACAAGGTGGTTGGACCATGTAGATATCCTCCTCTAAGGTGCCAGGAGGAATGAATTGTTCACATCCATCTTATGCAGCTCCTAGTCATGGTGGGTAACAACCCTGAACGGAGCGCGAGCGGTGGTCATGTAGCCAACGGATGCGAAGGTGTGAGTGAAATCTACGCCCTCAACCTGTGAGAACCCTTGGTCTTCAAGCAAGTCGTGTAGCGGTCTAGAGTACCATCTGGCTTCACCTTCTTCCAAAAGATCAACTTGGCCTATACAGCCTCCGTCCAGATGGGAGGTCAAAAATCTCATAGACACCATGCTCACAGATGGCTCTCAGGTCATCCTCATGAGCAGCATGCCACAACTCTACATCTTGAGCCAAGAGTGCCTCCTGAAACATGCTTGGATCAGACATCATCGAGGGAGTGCTTTGGGTGGCTATGAAAGACGCCTCCACACTCAGTCTGACCGCGACAAGGTCAGCTGCGGCATTGCAAGGGACCAAGAACTCTTGGGAGACCAACTCATGAATGACAGGGCACGCCAGGTGCGCTTCAGTGTAGTCCACCTTGACACTCAAGCCAAGGGACTTTGTGCCAGGATCGCCACTCTAAACACTACGAGAAGAGTATCTAGGCGCCAAATGGGCTGTCTGCTGAGCCCTGGAGGCCAGTGGTCGAAGACGGCTTCCGGGCTCATGAGAGTAGTTCGAGGCCAAGGTGCTCACCTCTTGTTGCATAGCAACCGGCTGGTCCACAGCTGCAAGCACTGTAGGCTCATAGTGAAGGGGGGAGGATGCAAGAAGATCATGGACAGGTGCTGGCTCGCGGGCCGAGGAAGCAGGTGTAGAAAGAAGACTAGGTTCGACTGAGGAGAGTGCCACAGGCATGAGATGAAGTGTGCCAAAGCGAACTGGCATAAGCATGAAAGTAGGTGTGCCAGAAGGAAACGATACCAACGCATGAGAAGGTGTGCCGGAACGGACTAAGACTGACACGGGAGTAGGTGTGCAAGAAGGGACATTTAGTGCCAATCACCCCAAATCCATACACCCTCTAATGTGTGTACGTAACATTCACACATTCAAGGGAAAGAACCAAGGGGTTTCCACTTTTCCATGATGCATTTGCATAGAAGTTTCTTGGAGTGCAAGAATACCAAGTATATTGTTAAGATGGGATGGTGAAGTTTCCCTATATTCTCTTTTACATCTTATATTCAAGGATGATTCTTGGAAGGATGATTTCACTCCACTGATGATTAAATTGTGTGAAGATATTCTAATGCGGTCACTTCAGGTGCAACACAAGTCGTTGTCTGGCCAGTGTAGTTAAATGACATAGTATGTCCCTTAACTAGAAGCAGCCTATACGTAACGGAATTATGCAAAAGTTTTAGTGTAGGATTGCCTGGTCAAATGTGCAGTCTATGCTGTGATTTTTATTGTCCTTTGAGACTACTTGTTTGATTTTTTTTCTTGGAAAGGGCTGGGACCCGGAAATCGGATCTCTGTTTTTTAGGATTAGGTCCTGTCCTGAGAATCATTTTGAGCTTCATGAGTAATTCCGTTCAAATGTGTGGCATGAGCTAGGAGTTCTTCCTTTAATTATCCGCCTTTATTAAAATGTTTAACCGTTCATCTACAATCGAGTTGTCCCTTCTCGCTTTGTCTCTGAAATGACACAATTGGAAAGGGGATCCTTGGTCGAAACATTTAACTTTGTGTCTGGCTCTCGATGGCATACTAAAAGTGCTTTGATCGTAGACTTTAGGCGTATACTTTTGTGTACAAGATGGAATATTATGATATAGCATTTTTGTATCGTACAAATGGAATAGAATCTCAATCCCATCTAATCACAATCTCTGTTACCGATGAATGACCCATCCGGAAACTGGGTGAAAAACACTCGACCAACCACTGAATAGGATGAACAACACTTGTTTGACGTGTTTCAGTAAACACGAGTTTGATGTATTATCTGAACCTGCTTAGAGACCAAAACTTGAATGATTTCATCTTAGTTAAACCATTAGTGGATTTCGCTTTGTAGAGTTAAAACGTAGGATTTCTTCTAGATGTCCTCATTGTCGTCGTCCCCGGCAATCATAGTGCTGGTCAAATGCCTTGCGCCACTTGTGTACATAGAGGAAATCAATGTCGCATCTTATACGTACACTCTCATATACAATTGACTAATACACTATCTGCCGGAAGGGGGGAGGCTCCCCCGCCTCCAAAGTTTGAAAGTGTATGAGGAAATTATTGCGGGGGGTATACGTACGTCCATATGTTGAATAGGTGTTAATTGTACGATCGGGTACACAGCTGGTTCCTTGAAGCCTTCCATCACGACAAATTCATAGTATAATCCACTCTTTTGTGGCTCATACAATCTCTATTTGGCAAAGTTACAAATAATCACATTCCAGATGTTGGAAAGTGCTCTTCACACCGTGCGGTGGACATCAACTTCCATTTGCCCACTGTAATGGTGTTTGAGCTTAAGAAGCCCCAAATTTGAAACTTTGATCAGAAGATGGCCCGCAGCCAGAGTGTCCGTCACGAGGTACCCCGTCAGGTACATGGTCATTGCCCAGAAGTTTCCGATTTATGACTTCATTGGCATCGCTCAATCTAAAGACACTGGTGTTATGAAAAATGTTGATGAAGTAAACAAAGCATGAGGGGGTTGGGGGGGAAGATTAACACTGCATTAAACGGGTATCTGCCGTAAAGCACATTCAAAGTTTGCAGAAGTTTCGACCGGCCTTGGTTGCCGTCTAGGGGGAAGGTACCGACTTTTGCAATAGGGTAAAATAATGTTACACTACAAAACATTTTTGTGGGGGGCGGGGGAGGGGGAATTTCCAAAAACAGATAAGCAAGTAATAAAAAAACAATACCTGACGATGAGAGGATCTTCCACCTACGATGGAGGCTCTTCCAAGAAATAGAAAGAATACCAGAAATACCATGAACAAAACCAGAAACTTCTGGATGGCTCAGTATGCCATCAGGGAAAAATATGATGTTACGACATACCCCTCACATTGGGGTACATTGTAACGTCACAATGTACCCGCGGGTCATCACAGGGTTTCTTGTGAGAAAAGAGTTAAAATGGGACTTCTTGTGATAAAAAAAGGCAAACCTGTATTCAAACTTCTAGTGACGGGGGGTTTGGTGAGTTTGGTCTCCAAAGCCGGGGTATCCGGATGTTTTCCTGGTCTTTAGTACACCTCGCTGTTCACTACCCAAACAACCTTAGGTTGGTTGCACAGAGTTGAATAACGGTCCGTTTTCTCTTTAAGAAAAACCACAATAATCACGACAAATGCAGCTTGCATTTTCCGTTTGTACGTGTCTACAAAAAAAATCCAAAGAGACCAATCATAGGCCCTGTTCATCGATTTTTGATAAGTAGACAAGTCCCACTTTCAAGTAGGAATGCCCTTCTTTATGTCTTCCTTAACTACGAGACTTAGTGTAACGCAATCCAACACTGCTCAATCTTGAAAAGTTTTGGATTTATTTGCAATGGATGATTGAACTTCCTTTACTTGTAGATCTTATCCTTGAAGAAGAAAGAAGATGAGGTCGAACATTTTGTTTCCTCTACACGTTTGAAAAGACAGTCAGCTAAGATCAAACAGGTACTCTAAGATCTGTACTCCTTCCAAGAACACTCGTCTGTGTAGTACACTCCTGAACATTTTCCACTCACCTGATCATATGACGGAGGTACACATGCACGTACAATGACCACAAATGCTTTACTGGTTATGCTCCGCCTCCCCTCCTCCACTCCCCTCCCCTGCCTAGACCCGTCACTCCCCCTCCCACTTTTGCAAGACAAACAGAGTGTAACAATTGACATGTCGCCAGTGACCATGTTCGAGGAGTGTTGACAAGCAAAGTACTTGCCAATCAACTAAGCGAACACGAGAAAATCTCAAAAACTCTGTATGAGGGAATGCTGCACATGGCCCTCACTGTAGAAGAATGAACCATTCAGAAATGAAACCGGAATAGACAGCGACGAACATCCTCAAAAGACACCTTCAAGAATTGAGTCAGAACATACGTCAACATATTGTAGCATAAACATTCTGAATGTATCAATGAAAAAAAAAATAAAAAATCAGAAACTTGAAAAAAATTGAAATCATCCTCATCTTTATGAGATGGACATTCACAGATCCATCTCCTGTAAATCTTCCAAGAATTTTCCCTGAGGAATTATGCACGTATACTGCTGTTGAGGTGTATGAAAGACACTTGATTGACTCTAACTCAGAAGGGACTGAGACTGGCATGGGAGGAGATGTGTCAGAGGGGACTGAGAATGACATGGGAGTAGGTGTGCCAGAAGGGACTGACACTAGCACACAAATAAGTGTGTCAGAGGGAGCAAACGAGGGCACTAGACCGACAGCCATTATGGCCAGATCGTCATCAGCCGGAGATCGGACCACAGGTGAGGAAGCCTCGACGGGCCCATCCGCATGTCTAGACTCCCCCATCCGTCAAAAAGCCACACAAATGGAAACGTGGTCGGCAGCTAATGACACAATGTTGGATAGGTAGTTGTAGATGAGAGCCTCAAAGAAGAGAGCGTCTTCAGACTCGATGATGCAGTGACGAGGGGGGTCCTAAAAGTGCCAGGCCTTTGACCACGAGGAAATTCCAAGGAAGGCACATATGTGATTATGAGGTGAGACATTAGACCCGTGATGGTCCTCGATGTACCGGAATTAGGTTAGGGACACCCAAACACGAGCAAGATGGTGTTCGGCGTCATGGCCGAACTATAACTTGTACGGTGTGACATGGTCTGGAAGAGGACCATGCGGTAGGTGGTTCCAAACCCACTTCATGTAGGAAAATCCCTCAAAGGCAAAGGAATGTGGAAGACCACACTCATACCGCATGGCATGCACTGCATCCTCCATGGTGCAATTCCGACGCTCAGACACGCCGTTACGTTATGGTGTAGCAGGGGCAGAAAGCTGGTGAAAACTACCGTGCTCTAGAAACAAGGTATCCATCTTGCCTAAGAACTCACCATAATGATCCGAGCGGAACGTGTGGAGGGTCTGATGAGACTGGCTCTCAGCCATCACCAGCCACAGGAGAACTGCCAGGATGACATCGCTCTTGTGACGGATGCTGTAGACCCACCTCAACCGGGTAAAGTTATCAGTCAGGTTGAGGACAAATCATCCTTGATCTAAGAGAGAATCCATAGGAAGGGGACCGATAAGGTCGGAGTAGACCAACTCAAGCGATCACGGTGCCCAAACTTCAGTCAAGGCAAGCGCAACAATGCACCTTTCCTTGAGGGCAGAAGAGACAGTCGGTCTTGGATGGCTTCTCAAAGGAAGCCGTGTCAAGACCAAGCCGGAATGAGCTTGGAGAGTATCTGAGCTCACATGATATAGACCGTGATGCTATAGATGCTGGTGTTTTGGAGAGAGAACACTAGTGAAAGAATACACGAGTAGATGCAAATGAAGGAGAGGAGGCTGAGGAAGTGTTGCAAGACACATGATATAGGTCATCAATAACTGAGGCACAAAGAACAATTGCACAATTGTCAAGAGTAGCCACAGTGGCAGAGTTAGTAGAGTACTTAATAGAGATACCCATCCTGATGCAAGCACGAACAGAGAGCAAGCTCAGCTCAAGAGCTGAGCCTGCTCGGCATAGGGACGAAGAGCACATCAGAAACATGTTAGGGATATGATGGACAATCAAACTGCACAACCCCAACTCCTTGCACATGCAACGACTGACCAGACACTGTGCAAACAGACCAAACAAACGCAATGGGACCAAGCACCGACAAAGTCACTATGACAACAACTCATGTGATTGGTGGCACCAAAGTCAATGATCAAAGTGTCACTTTGCTCACGACCAGTTCTCAACATTGAACAACATGCCACAAAACACTCTTCCTCTAAAGGACAGGAATTATAGGACTCAGGACAACGACACACAACGTGCAGCTATGACTCGCCAATCTAGTCGGTACTATCAGGTCCATCCTTATCACAAGACGAATGAGCTCCCCCACAAGCATCATAATAGGCAATAGATACAGTAGACAAAATTTTCTAGGAACCACTCAGCTGTGGCAACACACTCACACCGTCCTGAGTACAAAGCACCAGTAGCTAACGAAGCTCTACTATCGTGTAATCCCAAAGGTCCATATCATCACCGCTGCTTGGAGAAGTGGCTGTGTCTGTTGTAGTCATAGGTGGAGCACAACTCGTTCATTTCTCATTGGAGGACATCCACTGCGCATGCGCTGCCTGGTGGTTACGCATGATCCGAGGCTAATCAAGGGACAAATCACACTCTATGTAGCAATGAACGCATCCACAGTTGTCACACTGGATAGAGTTTCCACTACCACTGCTCATCAGCTCCTACTGCTGATGTTGCTATCCTTTGCCGCGTCTCTTTTTTCCCTCCTTCAAAATTCAGCCACTCCAATGCCCTCAATCTGGCCGCTCAGGATATAGGAGGAGGAGGAGGAGGAAGCGGTGGAGGTTGCAATGGTGAACTGGGACTGAGGCGAAGAAAGGTCAGAATCGCTGCTACAACAAGTGGACTCTGTTGATGGGCAACAAGAGCCTCATTAGCCCATGTGACCTGAAGAAAGTAGCAATGTGCCCAAGAAAGCAGCTGCAGTGACTCCGATAACTCAGAAAGGGCCACACGGACGAAGCTTGTAAAGAGCTTCACGTGGTCCAAGTGTACCTCCATTATGATGGTGTTGAGTACCCACAGTTGGGTCCTATCATCAGTCCTAAGACACATGTTAAGGCGCATGGCTCATCTCCAATAGTCTACTGCAAGCTTCGTGGGACCCTAGCAAAGGGAGTGGAACTCACGCAGTCAAGCCGCCCTCGTGGCATGGGTCTCTCCAGCAAGCAGTATTAGGGCCAGCTCCAATCACTCGTGTGGATTTGCTCCAGTCCCAGTCCCAGCCTCATCCACAAAGGGACGAAATTTGACCACAATCTCCTACAGCATGGTGTAGAGCAGATCGCATATCGCTCTCGCTGCTGTCTAGACCTGGTGAGCGTCGCGAGTCTGGTGCTGACTGTGGTAGTCAGGCCAGACGCCCTCAGAGTCGGCCCAAACCTGAAACAGGATTTTCCAGCAATCAAGGTCCTCATTGCTATCGTAACGGAGTGGAGGTGTCTCAAAATCCTTCGTTTGCCGCTCTGTGGGGAGGGCAACCTCAGGCTTGGGAGATGGTGGACGAGGCATAGGGAAACCACCACTGAGAGAAACGCTACCAAAGGTAAATGCTGCTGAATGAAGTGGCTGGTTGTGAAGGCAAGAAGGTAGCGGGGTGAGAGGCTGGGACCCCAAACAAAGCTCACTAATGCACTCCTCAAGGAAGTGAGTCTTGTCTGTCCTCCTCCATCTCCCCCTCGTCCCAAGTATCAACATGTGATGAGGGTACTGATACCAAAGTGCTGTACATGGCATAGACTGTTGAACGGATGGTGTAGCTCCAACAGGTCCTCCTGGTGTATGTTGTGAGGCCCCTGAATGACCACTCAGTAAGTCTAAGATCTCCTATAGTGCCTCAGTTTGACGCTGCTACTGGTGGAGTATCTCATCTTGCGTCCCACAAAGCTCGTCAATTGCAAGTGACTCTGATTGTGAACTCATGATGCCCAAGGAGGAGGAGGAGGAGGGATCTCTTAGCCCTTTGCTATTGTCCCAGACCGGCAGCATCGGTGCGATTCAGTATGGGTCCAAATATCAACGTTGTCAGAATCACAAACTGTTGGCGTTTCTCAAGGAGATGGAACGCTGCCAAAAACTGATTTGGGCAACATGTGGGTCCTGATGTCATCACCTACAGTGATGAAATCAGCATGAAGGTTGTCCAAATGAAGGAAAACGTGGGGTGATTATGTTCCAGAGGATGATGAATGAAATGGTGGTGGTTTCGTGCAAAGAAACTTTCAAAAATGTAAATAAAGTCACCGTTTTCTTTTCATCCCGAAATCTGGAAAATTGGAGAGCATTGTTTTTGTTTCCTTTGACCCTACAAGGCACAAAATGAGGCACGTGTTGATGTGATGGATAGGTTTCTGCAAGATCTTTCAAACAAGAACTTTCATTCCAAAAACGGTGGCCATATGGGGCAGTTACACTCTCTCACCTCCAGAGGTGATTGGTGTGACCTTCCGAGAACCTTCACAGACCCCTTCGCAACATCACATGTCCCAACTACTACTGGAGTTGGTTGGGCAACCCTTGGCTGCCCTGTAGTGGTGGCGTTATGATTTGGTTACAAGGGTATCTCTGCTGGTGTAATCTACTGCTGGTCACCATGGCTTTGTGGGTCCTTCCAAGACCGTGGCTTTAGCTGTGACTCTCATTTCTGCTGCCACTGCTGCGCAGCTCAGCGAGGGATTCCTTGCTGCTCCGATACCATGAGAAATCGCTAGGAAAGTTACTTGACTTGCTGCTGCTAACGTGACGGCACGGTCCAGTTAGCTAGCGCACTAGCAAGCAAACAGGTGCAAGGAACAGCAAGAGTTAGGCTAGGGAGATGCGCAAAGTATCATAAGCTCTAATAGCTTATTAACACAGAGAGAAACAACAATGAAAACCATACAACATAAATACCTGCCATGGCGCATGATGGGTGACGCACACCGCAGTGTCATTCTGTCCTGAAACCGGCCCAAAATCAATGTTTTGGCCGCAACTCTGAACCTAGAGATGCAGAATCTCAAGCTGGACATCACAATTGGTCACACACATAGGTCCGAAATTGATCAGTGGACATACAATGTAAAACATGAAAATCAGAATCAAGACTCAGTTCATGGAGAAAACTATAGTGATTGCAAAAAAGTTGCAAAGTACCCCAGCAAGCACCCAAAATGTTGTAGCAGCTGTCTGGGAGCTGCGAATGGGTGGAGGCACTACCCGTCTATGCTCTGGTTCCAACTTGGTCCGCATCAAGGATTTGCATGAGCATCGACACAGTCGAGTGGTCACACTAAGTTGTAAAAGCAGATGGGAAAGATTCACATCACAAAAAGGTCAAGTCAGTTGGCCAAAATACTCTCGATCAAATGGCGTAAATACTATGAGGTCGATGCATGGTGGGCTGCAAAAATAATAAAAAAAACACCCATGCACAGAGTTTAGGGATGTGTGTAATTTAGGGACATGATACTTCTTCTCCTTTTAGTCGCGACGTCCCGGAGCATTAACGGATGTAGACTGGTGAGGACGATAGTATCCATTGAGTAGATGATCGATGTCTAGGAGGTTGTCGTAGGGCTTCTTGCTGTTGTGCATGGTGTTGTAGCCGTGGAACTTGACCAGATACGTGGGCATTTTCCCACCACGTCGATGTCCGAGGATTTTTTCAATCACGTTCTCTGTAGTCCCATCCACTTCCACAAGAGGTGGTTGTACAACGTCTGTGTCGGGGAATCTTGTACCGGGGTCCCGGTAGTACTTGAGCTGACTGATGTGGGAAACTGGATGGATCACCATGATGTCAGAAAGGAAAAGTCAGACGATGACAAGGGTTTGCATTTGTTTGTTCTCAAAGGGTCCCAACCATCGGGATTTGAGCTTCACGGAGTCCTCTCCTTGTAGTTTCATGTTCGCTGAGTTGAGGAGGACGCGATCGCTAGTGTTGAATACGTCGTTGCTATGATGTCGGTCAGCCGCTCGCTTCATAGCTGCTTGAGTCTTTGCAAGGGTCTCTTGGGCTTCCTCCCAAACAACTGCACAGGTCCTTTGGTGGATGAGGACCATGAGGATGTTGCTCCAACTCTGTTATCCGGTTTGTGTGGCAGGAAGTTATGCGTACTCCACTTTGATCTTTCCAATTGTGGTGGAAGTGGTGGAGTTGTATGCAAGTTTGGTGTT
>SZWC01000331.1:191693-221402 GCA_023375785.1 Penium margaritaceum | reverse complement strand
TCGGTCTGTATTCAGTCCTGCCATTAGTAATTCTCCAGCATCTTGAGCATCTTCTCCTTGCCAAAGTGTCCACGTGGACTGGTTTCATGGCACTCCTTCAATAACCTCCTTTATAGCTCCTTGTTTGGTCGTACGAAGGCCTGGTGAGTCAAATTTTGTCGTTAGTAGGGGTCGTAAAACAAAGATTTGGTCTTGTTGTGCCTACTGAACTCCTTGTAATTCTTTGCAAACAGCCTAGTGAGGTATGGATCTTGATCGACGAGCAACGTGTCCATTGTATCCATCAAGTCTGCTCGTGGAATGAGATCATCAGCTTCATTTGTTTTTCCAGGTCAGCACTCGGTGTCATAGTCGAAGTTTGACTCAAGAAACTCCATTGTTGTAAAATCTCGACAATGTTTTGGAGATGTTCATCATGCTCTTCCGGGTGCGGTTGTAAACCAAGATATCATCAAGATACACTATAAAAAATACAAAAAGGTACGGCCAGAAAATGTTGTTCATGGCCGCCAAAACAGTTTCATGGGCGTTGTTGCACACGAATGTCCATGGACTTGAAGTGCACATATCTGTTGCAGAATACCGTCTTCTTGATATCCTTATCAATTTTGGGAATAAAACAATCAGATTTGTGGATATCGTGATAGTCGCTATGTAGGTCCATCATGGTTAGAATCCTAGCCTAGCAGAGTTAGCTGAAAAGCCATTTGCTCGCAGAAGGTAACATTGGTTCTTGATGCTGACACCGTTTAACGCCCTGTAATCCATGCACATCCACATCTCTCTGGTTTTCTTTTTTACAAAAGGTATAGGTTACATGGATGGCCTGATGATCCCTGACCAAGAATCTTGTTCAGTTTCCTTTTGGGCTCAGTCAATTCATGGTCAATCATCCAATACGTCCCCTTGACCGTCAGTCTGCTGTCCAAAATCAGGTCTATATAATGATGGACACTTCATTGTGCAGGAAACTCTTGAGGCAGTTCATCAGAAAGAATTCCTTCAATCTCCTCGACCAGGGATGAAAAATCATTTGCAATGGTTACAAAATTCTCAGGTGTCAAGGCTGATGAGGCTGATGTTTTGCATCCGTAACTGTGATCTTCTCTACTTCCCCTGACTTCACAAAGACGAGCCATGCTTGTACTGTATGACACAAGTACCATTTGGCCACATCCAGTGACATCGGCTAGGTGCGTTGTTTTGCGGCTGCTCCAGCTTCCTTTGTTACTTCCTACTCTACTGCTTCCTATAATTGACGGTGTACTTTAGGTTTCTAGAACAGAGCCATGTGTCACTCCTTGTCGTAATGCTGACGTAGACTGATCCAATTTTGCAATCTACATGTTTATTGTGCCAAAAAGGGATGTATCACCCAAGGATGATTTTATGGTTACTCAACATAAGTTGGACAAGTTCTTCAAACCATTACGTCGCGCAGGTCTCTTGTTTGCAATCATAGCAGTTCACACATTCGGCAGATTTGTAGGCACTCATTAATTTTTTCCTTCAAACATCCTTGGTTTGGTGTGCAAATCCAGCTTCTGTACCATGTTTTTAAAAGAAAAGGCTGTGAAAACTCCTCCATCCAATTGTGCTGGTACTTTTTTGTGACTTTTGCAATCTGTTGGCCGCACTCAATGCAGCAGCGCTGGTTGGTTGTCCTCATACTCTTGCGACCTCAAGAGTCCTCGTCTCCAGCGATGTGTGCTGTTCAAATGAGAGATAGGTCAGCACAATTTGTTTTATCAGACTGGAGGCTCGCCATCTACTCATGTCCTTTATTGTTTCCAGAATCCTCACATTTTCTCTATGATTTCCTCCTCCCCTTTTTGGCCTGATGCTGCCATTTCCAACAGTCACGCGAGACATGTCCCGGATTCCTGCAAGTCCAACACAGTGTTTATTTAATAGTGTTGATTGAAGGCTTCATTCTCCACTGGCAACAAGGTTTCAGCCAACTACGACTTTCCACCACCACAATATGGATTGTGTCCTTGGGGTTGACAGCCATTGGATTCCTGCATCCGAGTGTTGTGGTTGGCGCTATCAATACGATCAGCTCCTGCGATCATTTGTGGGGGGTTTTCTTGGATGCCAGATATGCTATTTCTTGTCTGATTTTATGCTTGAGGCCATTGTGTCGTAGAAATGGAGTCATTTGGGGGCAAGATCTGTGCTGGTGATGATTTTGTTGAAATTCCAGGTGTACTCTGCCAAAGTAGATTGCTAATGCAAGCCTTGAAGCTTGTTTGATGTAATATTCTTCTCATTTATTTCTCCAAAGTATGCAATTTTGGCGCACATGAATTCCATCCATTTTTGGCAGAATAGGTGAGCTATGCCACATTGGATTGATCTGTTGAAGAGGAAAATGCCTGTGGTTGGCAATATGAGAGTGGTCGCGTGAGCCGTTGATCTAGCCCTGCTGGTATCCTACTGTTATTGGATGGCCTTTATATCATACCACCAACATAAAGTCGTGTCATGCAGAAGCAAGGCCCCGAGATGAATACTAGTTTTTTCATTGTTGATCCTGGCATTGGTGAAGTACACATCCAAACTTGTCAGCCACATTCAAACCATTTGCCATTTGAAGTTTTCAGGGTCAAACGACTCATGAAGTTCCAATCGAATTTGAAGTCCACTTAAGAGTTGGTTATTTCTCTTGGTGAGCACTGCTTTCCACGAGCGCACATTTTCAAGCTCCTTCATTGTCACAGTTAGTTGTTGAAGCAGATGGGTGTCAATGCTCTCAAGTCCCGAACGCATATGGTGCAAATCCTCATCAATGTGAGATTGTTGGCCGGTGCCTCCTATCGTGACAAGTGTCATCCCGACAGGCAATGGTGGAGGCACAGGGTTTGCCGAGACCCAGGGGTCCGTCATTGCATTGGCCGTCAAATTCATTGGCATTGTGCCATTTTTTGCCAGGGTTACGAGTGCTATCTTGTTTTCCTCAAGAGTTTTGTTGCCTGTGTGCTGCTGATCATCCTGTGTCTGAGTATTTGCTGGTTATTGCTGCTTGTCACCGGGTTTGTTGGCTCCAATCACCATCATCATCGCAAATTCTGTGATATTTTGGATGGTGGAGATGTACTAAAGAGTTGTGTGATATTGTCATTTTGTAGGAATTTTGTTGGCTGTCCCTCAAGCGTAGTTGCACTGTGATACCAAGTGTTATGCCAAGCGGAACGTGGATGAGATGCGGAGTAGAAGACAGTTCAAGGAATCAGGAAAAATGGATAACTTGTATCTAGCAATAAGTGTAGTTTGATGACAATTTTCAGACATGTGGAGCACATATGTTGAAGAGCAAGAAATAGAGTGAGGCATATGGTAGGTCTTGGTCCCTCGATTCAAGCAACGTGTGAGACTCCGAACTGTGATTGGTCGCTTCAAGAAACTCTTCCAAGATGTCTGGGGGGTTCAATAATACTCAGGTGATTCTTTATAGAAGTCTAGCTTCATCAAGAAGTTGAGCGAACAGTATCAAAACATTGATGCAGTTTGTGACAAGTCTTTCAACCAATGTAGAAAGTGGTCAAACTCATCAGAGCCTTGGAAAATGGAACACCAAAGGTCAGGGCAGGTGGCCAAGGGACCTTGGCCAAGTGGCGTAACAATACCATGGTTGACGCGCAATAGGCAACAATTTTCAGGAAAGAAATGTCCACTCACGGATATTAAGGAGTCGTGTACGTCTGGGAAGTAACAATCTGTGGCCCTCATTCACCCCCACCTCATAACAACAAGCCGTACTTGTCCCTGCCATTGAAGACTGTGCCCCATCTTTCCCTATCCAAGATGTTATGCCGATTGGAATGAGGATGATGTATAGGTAGAATTTGCATAGCAACGGACGATTCAAGGATTTGGGATAATTCAAAAGCGTGGAGTTATTAGTAAGTTTACTTCTTTCTAAAAACTTCAGACTTTCAACCGCTTGTATACAAGAATGAAGAATACTTTGTCCCACCAAGAAAACCATGAATGGTTCACATGTAGGAGGTGCAGAACAGATAACAATTGGAAGATTTGGGATAATTGATCAGTTTTTTCCAATTAGTAAATTTTGGAACATTTGAGCGTTTATTTATAAGAAGGGAAAGAATAATCTTGCCTGATTGGGGTTGGGGGGGGGGGGGGGGGGGGCTCATGTTGAGCAACGCATGAGACATTGCTTCATGAGTGGCTACACAAAAAAAACTCCAACGAGAAGTTGAGAGATTGCGAGAAATCAAGGGACGTCGTTAAAAAGGTCCAATGAACAGTACCAAAAGGTCCATGATAGTTCTGTCAACATTTCTAGAACGTGGTCAAATTCATTAGAACCTTCCACAATAGAACATCGAATTCAGGGCAGGCAGCCTAAACTCCCTTGGCTGATTGGCATCAAGCTTTAGAGGTCAACGTCCAGTGGACCATAAATGTTAGGAAATAAATGTCCATGCACGGAGTGAGACAAAACTTGCATGTTAGGGACATAAAAAATTCCCCCTCTATAGCCACGGCGTCTTGGCACGTTACGAGACGTAGCTTGATACCAGCTTAAACAGCCATCAATCTGATGATCAACTTCCTGGATTTTGTCATAAGGCTGTCAACTGTTATGCAATGTGTTCTAACCCTGCCAATCGATGAGAAATTTGTGGCCTTTCCACTGTGGCAGTGTCCCAAACTATCTCTGACGGTGTACTCCGGGCCCTTGTCTGCTTTGATTGGGGACGGCGGAGGCATATCTTTGTCAGGGAAGTGCTGGCTAGGGTCCTGGTAGAATATGAGTTTGCTAATGTGGAACACCGGGTGGATGGTCATGCAATCTTGCAGTCAGGGTTTTGTGATAGCAAGTGTCCACACCTCCTTAATCGCAAATGGCTCCAACCACTTCAGTTTGATCTTTGTACAATCCTGTCCTTGTAAGCGGAGATTTTCCAAGCTACGTAGAACTTCATCACAAGCATGGAATCTAGTGCCCATCTGTCTTTGTCGGTTGCTCCCTTCATTGCTGTTTACGTCTTCACAAGGATCTAGCAAGTCTCATCTAATATGCTCTAGAAGTCTTGCTGTTGGATGTTGAATACTAGTGTGTTGCTTGAATTCTGCAAACCCACCAGAGTTGAGGGGATTTTTCAATAAACCACCTCAGAAGGGACGAGGTCAAATCAGGTGTTGCACTGTCTAATTGGTGTGCTCAGTCCATCCGAAAGTCTTTGGGTGGAAGGCCGTTAATAGCTGGATCGTTTTGCCATAGTGAACCATCAGCTCTTGCAAAATTCTGCTAGTGAACCTCCTGTCCCAGTCGGTAGTGATGAACGAGGGAACACCATGCAGTTGGATGACGTTATCGAGGAAGAGTCGTGCTGTTCTCTTGGTGGTGACTATGGTTTTCATTGGGATGAAGTGTGAAATACACAAGGATTTTTCAGCCAGCACGAGTATTGTATCAAAACTCTCCAGTGCAACGGACAAATCTGTCATGAATTCTATGGAGATATCCGACCATGGTTGTTTGGGTACCAGTAGTGATTGAAGAAAATCCGTTTTGTCTCTACTTGTGGCATTGGCACATGTCGCATGTCTTGTAGTAGTTTTTTTGCATCGGTTTGCTTCTCTTTCTAACAGTAGTACTTTGCAAGCTTCTTAAGAATTTCATCATCATCAAAGTATCCACCTTGTTACATGTCAAGGAAATCCTTCCACGCAACTTGTTACTTGGTGGAACGACAAACTGTCTAGTGAATCACCGTCAATAGGAGTCGTTGAACCAGAATTCTGTTTTTTCACACCCATCAAACCCTTCGTATCTTGGCTTTGTTTAACAAGCAACATGCTCATCTTGGCCATCAGATCTGGTCACTGGCTTGATGCATCTATTGGATTTGTTTTTCAGGCAGGTACTATATGTTATAGTCAAATTTGGGCTCAAGGAACTCTATCCATCAAGTTTTTCAATGATTTTTTCATTGTTTTACCATGTCATGAGATGTTTTAGTGCGTGACATTTGGGACAAAATGACACATTGTCGGTATTCCAAATTGCACCACATCTTCAATGTGTGCACAACTGCCAATAGATTCTCTTCCCACACTAAATAGCTTAGCTCCACCCCGCATAACGTTCTCAACATATATGTGACCAGTTGTTCTCCAACACCTTTTGCTTGGAGGATCACAGCTCCGATTGCTGAATTGTACGCGTCGTTGTCCATGATGTAACCAGTCGTTGGATGTGCCAACTGAAAGGCCGGTGCCAAGGTCAGAGCGTCTTCTAAAGATTTGAGCACTTCTTGTTTGCTATCTCCCCAACTCAGCTTGGTGATTTACAACTCAGTTCAGAGAGGGGCGCTGACACATGGGCATGGTCCTTCACAGATCAATGGTAGTAGTTGCAGAACCCCAAAAATACATGGGCATATGAGACATTGGTGGACGTCGGCAAACTAGCAACTGCCACCACTTTCTTCGGGTCCATCGTAACCTGTCCGCCATTGTTGATGTGGCTAAAAACTCGATCGAATGGTGGCCAAGTCTACACTTCAAGAGTTTTCCATATGATTCATTTGTGTGTAGAATTTTGAGAAATTGTTGAAGGTGAAGACCATGCTCCTCTTGCGTGTGACTCTATACAAGGATGTAATAAGATGTACGATGACGTATTTGTCAAGGTACAGCCAAAACATTTTGTTCATGGCTGCCACAAATGTTGCTTGGGTATGCAAGTCTGAAAATCATTAAAAAAAAAAAAAGGACAAACTTGAACTGACTGTATTGGGTGCAGAATGCCATCTTATAAGTGTCCTCATCAGATAGCCTCTTTGTAGGCAGATTTTGGTGAAAGTCCGTGCTCCTTGGAGTTGGTAAAAAAAAAGTTTATTCTGCGAGGGGGTATTGTTTCTTGATGTTATTTTTTTCAATGCTTTGTAGTCCATGCACATGGGCATCTCACCCATTCTACTGTTCATGAAAACGACAGGTGTGTCGTATAGTGATGTAGATGGTCTGATGAACCCTTAACCGAGCATCTCGTCCAACTGCTTTTTCAACTCGGTCAGCTTGTGTTTGCTCATCTGATAGGTCCATTTCACTATTAATCTTTTGTTCAATCCCATTTTTATCTGGTGATCAACGCTACATTGCGATTGTCATTCCCAGGGTATATATCCAGGGATTTCTCCTGTAAAATCCTAGATTATTGATGCAAATGCCTCCATAATGACTGTAAAACTCTCAGTTGTAGGTTTGCCATGAGGTTGTTGATGTTGCTTTTGCTGCTATGATTTCTTTATTTTGTGTGGTTCCACGTAGACTAGCAAGGATTGAGCTTCATTTTGCCATGTCCAGAGGTATCGGTTGCTTGCATCATCTTGCAGCTACTTCCTTGAATGCTTCACGTAACCACCACTTCTTTGTGACTTGCTCAATTAGAGGTAGGTATCATTTTATGCTGATGTGGAATGAGCCACTGCTCAAGTCCACTAACTCTTGGATTGGTTTCAAGTGATTGAAACAAGAAATCTTGTTCAAGAGTAGATTTTTGGCCACTCTTTGGACACGTTCTTAAAATCGTTGCATTCTGCATTTCTCCAATTTCCGGTTAAGATGATTTGTGAAGTTGATCAATCTGCGGTCATCCGTCAAAAGTTTTTCCTTCCAACACCCTTGGTTTGATATGAAAAGCCCAGCTTCCAACCCATCTCGTTGCTTACAAAACTATGAGAAGCTCCTCCATCCATAAGTACCGGTACCATTCTATAACTTTTGCTACCTCCCAGCAGTATCGCCGGTTGGTTTTCCTTCTACTCCCCATTGAATTTTGTGAATTCAGGAATTCATATCTATGGCTTCAAGAGAAGTTCATATGGGTGATTGGTCATCGCAGGATTCTCAAGTTGGGAGATCCGTTAGCTTTCTACTCCTACCCTTTGCCGTTTCCCGACTGCTTTTTTTTCTTCTCAGTACGACTTCCCTCCTTTTTGGCTTGCTGCTACCATTTCCCCAAAAGATGTTAGATGTGACCTGGCTTCTCACAAGTCTAGTACAGCCACTGGTCATGTAGATTGATGGTGTCAACATCCATTGAAGACAAGGTATTTATTGACCATGACTTCCTGCTGTCACGATATGGATTATGAACGGGGTCTTCAACCGTTGAATTCCTGTATCCAAATGTTGTTACTAGCACTATCGATGAAATCAACAGCTACAATCATTTTCAAGGGGTCATCCTCATCATCAAAAGTTGTGATTGCTATTCAAATGCTCCATTTGAGTCCATCATTGTAGTGACACCGGATTTCATTGGGGGGTGATGTTACTGTCAGTGATGAATTTGCACAGCACCATGTGTACTCAGCAATGCTAAACTTTTTATTCAAGCAATCAAGCTTGTACACTGCATTGAAATTCACATTCGTCATTGAAAAAACAGTCAGATATGGTACATGGAAGTTCAATCTAGTTCTTCGGTGGGATCAAAGAGTTTTTCCACATCAGATTAACATGCTCCAAAGGTAGGATTCCAGCGGTCAATGATTCGAGACCAATTCCAACTCCTGGTTGATGCACTTGCACCAGTCTCTTGCTATCGTTGGATATCCTTTAGATCGGACCACCAACTAAAACTTGTGCCGGAAAAAAACAAGACCATGATTTAATCATGTTTCAATTTTTGTTGCCCCTGCAACAGTTACATATACCTCCAAACTCGTTGGCTACAACTGAACTGTTCATTCCTTTGAGTTTGTGGGATCGAACAGGTCAAGAAGTGTCGGTCGGATTTGAGGTTCACTTAAAAGAAGAGGGTTCCTCTCGATGAGCACTGCTTTCTGTGCGCATCCATGGCCGCATTCAGTTGCTGGTACAGGTGTTCAACGAGGCTCTTGACTTCAGAATTTTTTTTGTACATTTCTTCATTCATACAAGCCTATAGTTCAGTGCCTCCTCCCATCGTACCTGGTGTGGTCCCAACGGGCAATGGCACAGGTGATGGGTTTGCCAAGCCCAAGGGAATCGTCACCAGATTGATCGTCGGAGTCGTCAGAGTTAGGCCATTTGCCACAAAGCCTATTGCTGCTATTGTACTTTGCCCCTTAGCAGGCCCGGGTACGGCACCAAGAGGCATCGACAAGCCACAGGATGGATGAAAACCTTTGCATTTTACTCTAGCTCCCTAGATATTGCTCCAAATCAAAATTCGTTCAAACTTCCTGAAATTTGAAAAGTTGCTGAATCTGGTGCAGCTTGAATCACCAAATTCACACCAGTAACTAGGAAGATACAAGCTTCCAGAGTTGCAATGTGTGTTGTGTCTCAAGGAGCTAACCGTGATTCAACTTCTGAAAGAAAGTCCACCGGAGCGAGTAACAAAGGCACATGTGGTGGATTGTTCCCAGAAGACTGCCGAGGTGTCCGGTGGATAAGATCCACGGGAGTCAGTAGTACAGGTTGTTACTGGAGAACTTAGCCAAAATCTTGGCTTGGAGTCTGAAATCCAGCAGAACCGTTTGTTTATTAGGGACGTTCAAAACTCCGACTGCAGGTTTGTGGACAGGTTTCAAACCGCGTCAATCCCCATCACCAAAATCGATAATCAACTCATCAAAATGCACCCCCAAATCACAGGGGGAACCACCACAATGTGAAAGAACTTCTACGCCTCTGGAAAGGCGTTTTGATGGGTCCTTGATGTACGAGGATGCCTCGGCGGATGGGCATCACGCGCGTCGCTAACTGAGCAGCTGAATTGGTGTCTCACACTTAAGCTCATGTAGCAGGAGCTATGGTTAACTAAATCACACGCAGTTTGGTGTATTTGAAGCCTTGAGAGGAGTCCAATAACTCGTCAGTTCATTTCCATGTCCAAAATATAAAGCAAAGTTCTGATATTCTCTTTGCAAAACTCACTGTCTTGCAACTCTGTCCAACTCCCACAAACATAGCATGAGGCAACCAGAAAGCTCATACTTACACTCAAAACTTGCACAAAACACAACCATGAACTTAGAGCACCCGGGCCACGTTGGAACTGCCACCACACAGTTCCTTACAAATGGTTATGGGCTTACAGCCCTGGCAGGTCTTCACATCATTCATGGCTTTTGCAGCGGACGGGACTGTTGTCGCAGATGATGTCACCGTCAAACTCTGAGATCTCAGAGTAGAAGACTGCACAAATGGCACAGAAGGAGACACAACCCATCCACAAGTATGCGAGCAGCCCTGGCTCTAGGCTACGGAGGTGGCACTTCCAGATCCACCTCTCGCATAAGGGGCTGCTGGAGGTTATGAAGGGAACGGAAGTTTTTGAGGAAGCGACAGTAAAAGAAGCACAAAAGGAGGCCTTTGCAAAGAGGAACATGTAGGCGAGGTGCTCATGCTGCTGGTTTTTGCTATGGTTGAGTCACAGAGGAGGGTCATCACCTGCAGTTGAGAGTCAACCTTCCATCCCACATTGTTGCATTGCAAGGCAAGCGACTCAATCTGCTGCATGGCAGAGAGGATGTCTTCGTCCTCCTTGATCCTCACCGTTCGGAGCTGCTTCAATGCAAAGATCCTGTTCGCAAGAAAAGTGGAATGGTGGATGGTGCAAAGCTTTTTCCATGCCTCGGCTGCTGACGTGCAGCCTTGGAAGTAGCCCCATTGATTCTCGATAGTAGAAACAGCAAGAGCATGAGCGCCTCTGTATTATTCTTTGCAAAGGCTTGCTTCTCCTCGTCTGTCACGTTCTTTTTGTTGAGCACATCCGTGCCCTTCATCAGGTTGAGTAGCCCCTTGTGTGCAAGGTGGATCTCAAAGTGCCACCTCCACAGCCCAAAGTGAGGGCCACCATCCTACTTTTGGATCAGCTACGACTCCGTCTTCAGCACCATGTTGCACTTTTGCTAACTGGGTCATCAGACATTGACAGCGACGTTGTCCGAGACATTCCTCCTTTCCGCTGCGGAAGCCGTGAACGGTTTGAGACTGGTCAGGGCTTTGGGCCCATGACCCTTGAGTTTTAAATGTGGTTCCAAAGTGGCCTGACTACGTCCTAAGGTTCACAGCTCTTTGGGCAGCAGCCTTAGATGAAGCGCGTGCTTCTGGTCGCCTTACAATATGTGAGCAGAGATATGATGGAATTCAGCAATACCCAAAGTTCAAAGAGCTAGGGATCAATTTTGGTTGGATGTTTGGGCAAGGACCACTCCAGGAAAGTTGTGTTTCTAATCACAAGCTTAACTACGCATCAGACCGCATGCGATTTGGACCACTGTAGCACCCATTTCAGAATTTAGAGTGCATCATTGATGCTCTGTCCCTGACAGAGCACTAGCGTGAGTGACGGGCGCCCGAAGCGCCCTTGACCCAATGAAGCACCAGACCGCCATTCTGAAGCGCACATGGCTCCAATGAACCATGGGATAGTGCTACTAAAATCCCCCAAGGGGTACCTTGGCCATGGTGTGTGTGTGTGGTGGGAGTCAAACTGGTCACTGCCGGATCAGTTTTCCGATAGGTACCAAGTCCAAATCCGGACGGCCAACACAACCTCCCTACTTTGATGGACCGTAAATCCCTCAATTATTGGCCGATTTCTGTGATTCAGATTGCAGTTTGTCCAGAATGTCCTCTAGTTTTTTAAAACTCCATCCATTCATGCAATCTTGCACTGAACAAGGATCTGGAGCCATCATCCTGAAAAACGGTGACTCCAGGACATGGCATGGAGAAATATGTAACAACTCGCACAGACATGAACTTGGAGGACCTGTCCGGCCACGTTGGAACTGGCACCACACAGTTTCTGACAGTTGGTGTCTTGTACACCTAGAGAGTGCCATGGGTTGCGTGGTGTTGATTCTCTATCGAAGTCTCCATCAGTTACTGCTACTCGTTGCTGAGTATACTCGCTCCATTCACTGTCAGTTTCATGAGGTCTACAATCGTCTGGATAACAAAGATGAACTAAAGACATTTGCGAGGTTTTTGCCTTGGAGTAAAGCCATTGGTTGTCCCTCAAATGCTACTAAACTATGATACCAAGTGGAACATAGATGGTTCACATGTAGAAGGTGCAGAGCAAATGATGATGTTAGGATTTGGAACACTTGGATAAGTGTTACTACAAGTGATTGTATTTTTATGATAAGTGTCAGAATTGTCGAGCACATGTATTCAATAGCGGTAGAGAAAATGAGGCATACATGGGATCTTCTAGACTCAACATGAGTGACACATGTACAAAAATGTCTCTTTATTTTCCAGTAACATTGCGAATTCAACCAAACAGTGTCAGAAAGTTGATATGACTCGTGATAGTTCTGTTGATACATATAGAAGGTGGTCAAAACTGTCAAAACATTTTGCGAATGGAATACCACAGGTTGGTGAAAGTGGCCAAAATTCCCTATGCCAATCAGCGTAAAACTCCAGAGGTCGACAGGTAGTGGGCCATCAAGTAAGGACAGAAATATGCATGTGTTAGTGTAGGGACTCATGTACATAAAAGACATAGCATACTTGGGTTCTTTGGTGCTCGAGTAGAGAAGTGTGTGGAGCACCTCATTGTGAGAGGCTGCTTAGAGAAAAGTTGCCAAGCATTTGATGATTCTTGAGAATATTGAGTTATGTGTTTATGAGCTTTTACCACTTTCAACCAAACAATATTGAAATGCCGATACACTTGGTGACAGTTCTGTCGACACCTCTAGGAAGTGGTTGGAAACTTCACAACCGTCTTGAACTTAACACAGCAGTTGGACATATTACCCTCTTCCAAACAACATAATAATCCGATGGTCAATGTATGGTGGGCCATGAAAGTAAGAATGGAAATGTAAGACCTAGAGGGTGTGGAGGCATCCTCAAGAATACCTAGCTCTCACAGATGTATGCTACCGATGTTTGGAGGAGCCAATGGGCACCACTGGTGATGAATGTGAAGGACAAGGATTGTACACTGGGGGTGGAAAGAAACACGTTGCATTCAGTTGAAATGAATAAAAACATGATACTTTTATTCAGCACAGTAAGATCATATCAATTTATTCTAGCCTGAGATCTAGAATTTCCAACGGACCCAAGCACACCCAATCTGGAGCATTAGAACCCCTGCAATAGCTGTCAAATTAATCTGTGGTGGAGCCATCCTCTGTTCCTTTCACACTAGGCCAGGTGAGGTGCCTCAACAATGACCTATCAAAGAGGCCTTCTTTGGCCCATAAGTCAAGGAGTTCATCCTGGTCGAAGAGATTTCCCTGGTTACCTCCTTTGTGGTCCTGGTGCATTTACAACCTGTTGGAGACTACCCCGGATCACCAACGGTGGATTATCCTATCATCCATGATGGATACAAGATTCCACTGATCAACAACCCAAACTTTGGGCTGAATTACATTTCTGAATTTTCACTCAAATTGAGTGATTCAAAGGTACATTCTTGGATTTCGGCTTGGTCATCGCATTTGCAGGCATGCGCTTAGTGCCACTATGCACAACAGCTGCATCTCCCTTTTCCACCAATTCTCGCGCATGGTGAAGATGAATCTCGATGTGCTTGGTCCTCCTGTGCAGCACCGAGTTCTAGGTGAGGCTGATGGCACTCATGTTGTCAACCTTGAACTTGGTCGGCTTCCTCTTTGGCACCCAGATCTCTTTTATCAGCCGCCAAAACCACCCCATTACAGCTTCCACCAGTGCAATGTATCCCGCCTCAGTGCTGGAAAATACCACAAAATCCTGCTTACTGCTTTATCTCAAAACTGCTGCACCACCAAGCACAAACACGTGCCCCGGAATTCATTTTCTGTCATCCATATCACCAGCCTGAGAAAGTCACCATACGCTCGCCCTCCAAACACGAGCCGCAACTGTTTTTTTGCCTTGAGATAGTAGAGGATCCGCTTCACCTCTTTTCAATGTAGCAGCCCAGGGTCGTTGACNTAGGGGGTTACTTGGCCCTCCCCTAAGGCCAGGTCTGGCCAAGTCTCCTCCATGGAATACATGATGATTTCAATTACAATTGGTGTGGCACGCCTTCCATCTCCTCCTTCTCCTCATCTGTGCTCAAGCTCAACTTAGACGCCGTGGTCAAGGGCATGTCAATGGGGTTGCTTTCCTCCATTTCATAGTGATAGAGCACCTCTTGCACGTACTTTACCTCCCACAACTCCAGGGTTCGTGGTCTACAATCCCTCTTGATGGCAACGCCCAGGTAATACTCAAGCCCGTCCATGTTGGTCATTCTGAACCGACAGTCAAGTTGCTACTTCAGGCTTACCAACTCCTCTGCATCTAATGACACAAGGATGAGATGTACAGGACCACAATATGGTGCAATCCCGACTGCTTCCATATGTGCACACTGTGATCCACCTCGCTACGCTTGAAGCCAAGCTCGGCCATGAAGCCATCCATCTTCAGGTACCACATGGGTGGTGCTTGCTTCAGCCCATAGATTGCCTTGTAAAGCCTACAAACCTTTCTTGTGGGTGCATCTATCCCCTTTAGCATTTCCATGAGGACCTCCTTGTCCAGGTCGCTATTTAGGAATGTGGTCTTTGCATCCATCTGATGAACCTTGTAATCACACACCGCTACCGCTCAGAGGATGGTGCGGATGGAGGCGAGCTCCATCACCAGTGTAAAGGTTTCCTCATAGTGTTTTTCCTTTTCTTGGGTGCACCATTTCCATCAGCCGTGCCTTGTACCACTCCACCTTCCACTCTTTCCTGAGCTTCTTTTTTAAGATCCACTTGGAGCCAATGAATCTCATCCTTTGGTCTGTTCATCAGATCCCAAGTGTCGTTCTCCTTGTAGGAGGCAAGCTCAGAATTTATAGCTCCCCCCCAGTCAGCTCCATCCCTCTGCTGCAATCTTTAATTAATGGTATTGGAATCCTCTTGCACGAAGATTACTCAAGCAAACCCTTTCAAGATGCCCTCCGCAGCATCGTACCGCTTTGCCGTCTTCCTTGTCCATCTGCATCTCCACGGCTACTGTTGTTGGGGCCGTTGTTGTTTTTGTTGATACTGCTGCTATCCCCTTGTAGTACCACTTGTAGCTTTGGCCTGCTCCTCCTCTGATGGGGACTATGGAGAGGCGGGTTCACATCCCACCTCCTCGTTCAGATCCACAGTTATTGGCACTATGAAACCATTGTCTGATTTGGCTGAATTCAAAGCAACTGCTCCCCCATCCTCCGGATGGTTGCCATCAATTGGAGCCGCTTGGATGTCACCCTCTTTTGTGTTTTCAAGAATCTTCTCTTTGACTAATTGCAGCCACTCTCCTCTCTTTGAGAGAACCACA
The DNA here is from genome assembly GCA_023375785.1 of Penium margaritaceum. Lineage (NCBI taxonomy): Eukaryota > Viridiplantae > Streptophyta > Zygnematophyceae > Desmidiales > Peniaceae > Penium > Penium margaritaceum. The sequence continues at coordinate 206,111 of SZWC01000331.1, read as the reverse complement.
TTCCTTGTCCATCCAGCGGCTGTCCTCGTTGATCGTAACGCTGTGGATCTTCACAATCTTCTGCCTCCACAGGTCAAATAACCGGTACGCCTTTCCCCCGCTCTTGTACCTGACAAAGATGCACCAGCATATCCGCGAGTCTAGCTTGCCTCACCCCTCCCGTGCCTGCACAATAGCATGGGCAACGCAGCCAAACATATGGAGATGAGCCACAGTTGGCTTCCTCCTACCTCATACCTCTTGCAATGTTTTCCACAATTTGGACTTCGTGTATCTTAGCGGCTTTGTTGGCTTCAACTTCATGATGCACGCTACTATCCGTGCCACCTCACCCCAGTACTTTGCATGAGGTTGGCATCATTCAACATGGACGTGACCATGTTGAGGATGGTACGTTTTTCCCTATTGGCAATTTCGTTCTGTTTTCTAGAGTTTGGTGTAGTGTTTTGTCACAAAATCCCCTTTCTCTTCATCCATGCAGAGCAGCCCTCAAAATTGCCACCATTGTCCCTCTGGAATGCCTTCACCTTCAACTCCACTCATTGCTCCTTTGCTACCACAAACTACTGCACAAATGACAACAGATGGCCTTTCCTCTTGATGATGTAGAGGTAGAGCTTGCAGCTCTGGTCTTTGATGAAGGTGAAGAAGTAGCGGGCTCCTCTAGTGGATCAATCAAGCGGTCCATACATGTCTGTGTGCACCAGCTCCAACTTTGCCAATGTTTGAGTCCCTTTGCCTCCGAACAGCTATGATGTTGCCTTTCCAACCACAAATGGCTCGCATGTGGCCTCTTTGGCTGCTCCAAGCTCTTGACTTCAAGATCCCACACCACCTCCTTCCTTTCCATGTCCCTCACAGTTGAGGGAGCAATGTAACACAAGCAGTGGTGCCATAGTTCCAGGTTCCCGTTGTCCTTCTTTGCAGGGTGGGTGGCATTGGGCCCCGGCTGATCAACAAGGATCTTGGTGTGGAGAAGGTACAAGTCCTCCTCCAATCTGGATGATGGCCTCCTTCTTCATGAAGAGCACCATGAGTCCCATGTCAATAAGGCGGCTCACTGACAGCCAATTTGTCCCAAAGTTGGACATTTGGAGCACGTCATGTATGGTGCACGGGATTTCTTTCCTGTTTACTACGGACTTGATGTGGACGCTACCTTTGCTCGTGGCCAACTCTGTTTTTCTGTTGGCCACCATCAAGCGCTGCTCTGAGGTACCGTAGATGAAAAATTCCATCCACTTGCATTACGCGTTGTGACCTGATCCAGGGTCGATCGTGGTGACCTCCGGATCTGTCAAGTTGGTTTACTCCCATGCCTTGAGCACCTATTTTTTCTTTCTTCCCAGCCCTCCCCGGCTGGTCCGAATTCTTGTTGGGGCAGTTTCATGCACAGTGTTCCTCTTTGCCACAGTTGTACCACTCCCCTCTCGGCGCTTTTCTTGGTGCCCTCCTTTCCAACCTTCCCCTTCTTGCCGCAACATCCATCTAGAGGGCGGAAATGCATAGGCAGAACTCAAAGTTATCCCATTCTCTCTCCCACCGTGCCACATCACTTCATTGTGGACGTACTCAGCCACCTTGGGGTATTTTAGCTCAACGGCGGGCAAACTGCCAAGGACGGTGATTATGGGACTCTGACTACCCAGTAATGCCATGTAGAGGATCATTGCTTGAAGCTGAGGGTCGACCTTCCACCTAGTGGCTACGCACGTGGCAACAAGGAACTCCCCTTCCTGCAGGATTACTATGATGTCGTCGCCTTAGTTAGCTCCGAGGATGACGAGCCATCTGGAGACAAAGAGCTAGTCAACAAGGTTGCTGGAATAGTAGGTGGAGCAGCATTTCTTCCATGCCTCTGTGGCCTCCGTACATCCTTGAATGTGTGTGCGAAAGCAAGTGCCAACACCAGAAAACCAAGCGTCTTCTTGTTGTGCTTCTTGAATGTTTCCACTTCCTCCGGTGTAGCAGTGTCCGGAGGGACTCTTTCTTTACCCTTGACCAGTTCAACCAGCCCCTTGTGGTCAAGGTAGAACTCACAATTCCATTTCCACAACAAGAAGCCCGTCTCATCAAACATTGAGATGGTGCCGATGCCCTCTTGCTCAGTTATTGCCATGGCGCACAGCGGTAGCGTGAACGTCAAAGAGGTAGGGTACTTCTAGGCACATGGGCATATGATTCTTTGTTGTACCTAGTGGTTATAGAGGAATCCTCAAGGATGCCTAGCTTTCAATGATATGTAATACCAATATTTGGAGTACCCAATAGGAACCACTGGTGAGAAGTATGGAGCATAAGAATCACAGACTGGGAATGGACAAAAAAAAACATTGCATTCAGGAATACTGAATCGAGACATGATTTTCCTGCTTAGAATATTAGGATTACATCAGTTTCTTATAGCCTGTTCTAGAAGATTTCCAACGCATCCAAGAACACCCAATATGGAGCAGTAATGCTCCTGCTATGGGTGTCAAATTAACCCTTAGTGGATCCGTCCACCCTGCCTTGCACGCTAGGCCAGGAGAGGTGCTTCCATGGTGACCTGTTAAAACGCCCTTCTCTGGCCCAAAATCCAAGGAGGAGTTCATTATGGTCAAGGAGATCTTAGTGGTCACCTCTTTTGTGGCTCTGGTGTATTTAGATCATGTTGGAGTTGAATCTGGATCACCAGCGGTGGAGTATCCTGTCACCCATGACAGATACAGGTCTCCACCTATCAACAACCCCAACCTTTGGGCTAGGCTAAACTTCTAAAAAATCACTTCAATTGAGCAATTCAAAGCTCAATCATGCAAGGAAACTTCCTATGAATCCAAAGGTTAATTCACTTCAGGTGTTCAACCACTCGCAAGTGGTCAATTCCGTGAATACAAGAAACAACTCTCATTCCAAGGGGCAGACAATGTTAACAGGAAATTTCCACACGAAAAGTCGATGGAATTATGTATTGCAGGAACATAACAGTTCTCCTCTTCTTGACCACAACATCCGGGTACATTGAGAGACATAACTCAATGTAAAAAAAATCCATCAATCTGTTGATCGATGTCGCGGATGTCGTCGTAGACCTCCAAGCTGCTATGCAAAGCAACATAGCCTTGCCACTTGATGAGATGCTTCGCAACTTTTCCAGTGCCACAAGATATCTTCTATCACTTTCTCCATGCCCTTGTCTACTTCCACTGGTGGTGGCGGAGATACGTCTCTACAATGGAAGTACTCTTTGGGATCAAAGTAGATTTTCAGTCAGTTGATGTGGAACATTCGATAGATAGGCATATTGCCTGGTAGTCAGAGTTTTATGACAACAGGCTTCTGCATCTCTTCAATCATGAACATTCCAAACCATCTAGATTTGCTTTTCATGCAGCCCTCTCCAAATAAAAGGAGAGTCCATGAGCTGAGGAAAAAATGATCTCTGAAACAACATTCAATTTCAGTCCGATGCTTGTCGGATGATTGCTTCATTGCTGCCAGTCTTATCCCAGGGTTTTTGCAACGATCTAGCAAGTCTTATCCCAGATGCTTTAGAAAATTTGTCATTGGATGTCAAGTGTGGGGATATTGCTGGATCTATATCCAAATTTGCATTTTTTTTATCAAAGAAATAATGTAGCGATTTTGCCTTTTGCTGTGGGCGTTGTATCGTTGAACGTAAGTCCCGCACTCGTTAGTTTGACCACCCAGGCACTGCCGTGCGGTTTGTACATGGTTTGGAATAGATGCTCATGCATGCGATTTTCATGCTCAGTCTTCTCATCAGTCTGAGGATGGAGGCGTTGTTGATATCTGGATCCGACTGTCATAGCGAGTCAACATCACCCTCCAAAAGTACCTGGTGAAACTTGTGTCTCTGTCACTAGTGATGGAGGAGGGGAAACCGTGTCGTTGAACAAAGTTGTTGAAGAACAGCCATGCTTTTCCCTCAGTGGTGATCATGGTTGTTTTTGGGATATAGTGTGACTTCTTTGAGAACCTGATGACCACCAAGAACACTGCATCAAATTTATTCAGTGTGACGGATGAATCAATTACAAAATACATGGAGACATACGGCTATGGTTCTTTAGATACTGGCAGCGAATCAAGAAAACTTGGAGATTTTCTCCATCTTGACTTATGGTGTTGACACGTGTTGTGCACCTATAGTTCTTTGTGTCATTAGTTTGTATCTTGTCCCACTAGTATCATTGAATTCATGAAAAAATTTTGCGAAATTTCATTGAATTTCGCAAAAATGTCCACCTGGACTGGTGTCATGGCACTCCTCCAACAGTATGCGACAGATTTCTTTGCTCGATGCCACTGCAATCTGGCAAGTGATTCTTCAATGCCAATGGGGATCATCAAACCATAACTATGTCTATTTGTACCCGTCAAACCCCTTGTATCATTTCACAAAAAGCCTCACGAGGTACGGATCTTGTTGGACAAGCAACATACTAATGTCCTCCATTTGAATCTGTTTGCCTACTGAAAAAACATGTCAGATTTGTCTTTCCATGGTGGTATTCAATGTCATAGCCAAAGTTGGACTCGAGGAACTCCATCCGTCAAGTTTGTCAAAGGTTCAGATTTGGCTGAGTCTTGACATGGTGATCGCTGTAGAAGACACAGTATTGGATTTCAGATAGTACCATGACTTGAGCGTGTGCACAATAACAATCATCTTGTTTCTATTCACCAAAACGTTTAGTTCCAGCTTGTGCAGGTTTCTCCAAGAAAAAAGCATGAACTGTAGTTCCCCGACATAATTTTGTATTGAGGAGAACAGCTCTGATTTCTTGATCAGATTAATTGGTGACCATGATGACATCCACCATTGCATCCCCCAGTTTTAGGGCTGGTTCTGAGGTTAGAGAATTGCTCAAATGAATGAACACATATCTCCCAAAATACACTCAGTTGTTTTACATGTGAGATGGGAGAGAAGTGCACATACTCTCACCGTATCCTCTACAATTTGACAGTAGTAATTCTAGACACCCAAAAACACCTAGGTGTCTTGAGCCCATAAGCATGGGGTTAGTAAAGGTCTCCGTTTTCTTCGGGTCCATTGTGATACTTCTGCCACCGATGATGTGGCCTTAAAACTCAACTGAACAACAATAGACGCCCCAATTCAAGTATTTTTATAATCTCTGCCTTTTTATCCTTAGAACTTTCAGATTCGTCCACCATGCTCCTCCAGGGTGTGACTGTACACCAGGATGTCTTCACGATACATGACAACAAGATCACCAAGGTACTGGCAAAGATTCCGTTCATTGCCGTCATAGATATTTTCAGAAAATATGTAGGTCCTGACTGCATATTTGTAATCTCAAAGTGCACGTAGCGTCTGTGAAAATTTGTCTTCTTGATCTCCCTTTCAAATTTGGGAATTTGATGATAGCCACTTTACGGGTAAACTTTGTTAAAAATTTGTGCTCCTTGGAGGAGGTGAATAATTTCATCTGCTTGTAGAAGAGGCTAGGCTTCTTCATGGTACCGTACTGCCTCCTAAATTCAGATTGTCATTTGTGAAGGATTTTTTTTTTTTGGTTTCTTTCAAACAACCGCGGCCAAAGTTTTTCACACTGGCTACATGGCCTCGTGGAGTTATGTGTCTCTTAAATTCAGAATGGTTCAAGAATGTGGATCAAAAATGCATACTGACGACCAAAATCAAGCATTAAGGGTCCGTTTTTCTGGCCTCTTTCTTTTCGAGAGCTTCGTGCGGGCATTATCTTAGCCCGATTATTCTCAAAACTCATTTTGGAAGGAATCTCTGCACACTGGCTACAAGGGAGGAACCTAGTTGTGCAACAGGGTCGAGCCCAAGGGGAATTAATTTCTATCCGAGTTTAGCCGGTAGTAGGGTAATGTCCTTCAACACCTTGTAGTCCACGCACATCTACATATCACCAATTTTCTCTTTGACAAATATTACAGGTGCAGCGTATAGTGGCGTGGATGAATCATGGACCAAGTATGACATCCAGCTATTGGATGAGCGGCTACGAACAGTCTGCCTTAAAAGCTAATGTGTTGCCCAGATTCATGTCTATCTGTTAGTAGTGTGTTGTGGAGGTACTTCCCGGGTAGTTTGTTGAAGAACTCCCCTTCAAAATCATCAACAACTATCACAACTATTGCTGCGATCTTCTTTGTTTTCCCACTCTCCATGTGGACTAGCCACAGTTGAACACCACATTGTAGGCATTGCTTGGACACATCCAAAGATATTGCCATTGTACATCATTTTGTGGCTGCTGTAACTTCCCTTGTCACTTTTCCTCATACTGTTTCTCCTAGCAGTCGCTACACCATGGATTACCCAATTGAACTTGGATGTCTCTTTCTAACATTCATGTTAATGTAGACTGAGCCGTTCCAGTACACTTGCAGCTTGTTTCAGTATAGGAAACCTCATCCAAGAGTGATTTGGTGGTCAGTATTTGGACGAGTCAACTAGATCGTCGAATTCACACTAAGTTGCTCGAGCATATGGTTGTTGAATCTCTCAAGCACCACCAATCTTTGGTACAGCCCGCTGGCCGATACCTCCTCCAAAAATGCCAGGTTTCAACTCGTCAGCCAATGGCAGAGACGAGGGATTGACCAAGCCCGACAGGTTCTGTTACCAACTTGGCTGTTGGAGACATCCAAGTTTCCCCAAACACCGCCAGGCCTGTCGGAATCGCTGCCTGGTTCGCCTGGAGATCATTGTGGATTGCTCGTTGTTCATCCTTGATCGCCAGGGTCTTTGCCGGTTACTACTACTTGTTATTGGGTGCAACAGCTCCATTCACCATGGTCATCATGAGGCCTGTAATCTTCTAGATGGTAGAAATACTCTGGACTTATGCAAGGCTGTCGCCTGGCAGTACATTCATTGATTTCTCCTCCAGTGATGTTGCACTCTATTACCACCGAGCGAAATGTGGATGGTTCACAGAAATAAGTTGCAGAGAAACAGACGATTGAAGGAGGTTGGTAAATTGGATTATTTGGGACTAGAAATACATTTACTTTGATTAAAAAAATCTAGAATTGTGGAGCACACATACACAATAGCAGAAACAAGAACGAGGCATGTTTGGATTCTTTGGCGCTCGAGTAGAGCAATATGTGCGATGCCATGTTGTGATATTCTCCTTCAAGACACTCCGCCAAGTACTCAGGAGGTTTTGAGAATATCAAGACGTGTCTCTGTAGAATTCTTGCACCATAAAGCACTCAAACAAATAGCATCAAAATGTCGATATGCTTTGTGACATCTTTTAACATCTTGAAAGTGGTTAAACCTGTCAGATTTTTTTCAAATGGAACATTGGAGCTCAGGGAAGCTGGCCAAATCTCTTTGGTCAAGCAGTGGAAAAAATGCAGAGGTCGACACGTGGTGGGCCATGATACAGACAAAATTCCCGTGCATGGAGTTCAAGGACTTTTGTACGTCAAGGACAGAACATGGAAACCATAAGCCCCATCCACCCGCCCAATTTCACCATGCTCAAGTAGAAATGCATGTTGATGCTTGAGAATGGCCAATATATGCATGTGGTGGTGTTTCACGGCTGTCACAATGGAGGGCTACGATAGCGTTGGGAGAGGGGACAATTTTGGTGACAAAAACCCCAGCCAACGTCCATCAGTCAGCATTTATGCCTTCAAACATTGTGCTCCCCCCCCCCCCCCCCCCCCCCCTTGCAGCTCTCAGGAATAATTTCCTGGTGTGATATGATCCACCAAGTTTCCATGGCTTCTTCTGGAAAAGAAACTTCCAAGAGAAGTGTGAACTTTGGGTTGCCACACACAAAGTGAGCAGAATTCCGGCAGAATACAGGTTGCAGAAACTGAGAAAGACTTAATGTCATTAATGATACATTATAACAGTGATAACACATCAGATTCTTATAGCCTGTGATCTCAGCTTACCAAGAATCCAAGCACGCACAAAATGGAGCAGCAGAGCCCCTGCTACGGATGTTGAAGTAACCCATGATGGAGCCGCCTACCATGCCCACGAACGGAGATGTTGGGAGGCGCTTCAAAGGCCTGTCAAAGCGCCATTCTTGGCACTCAAACATGGAGGGATGCTCTCCCTGGTCCAGGAAACCCTCCACGTCCCTTCCTTGATAGCCCATGTGCCTTTGGATCCCATTGGAGTCAAACTCAGACCACCTACGGTGGAATTCTTCTGTCACCAATGACGGACTCCCAGATTCTACCCACCTTCCACCCAAACTTTGGGTGAGGCTAAACTTCTGAATACTAAAAAAAATTGAGCATTCAACAGCTCAAAATTACATGGGATAATCCAGGGAGTCCAAATCTGAAATCAGATCAGATGTTGAATCATTTTCTAGTGGTTGAACTAGGAAAATGGCAAATAGCATCCATGGCAGGGGTATTGTTTTACAATTTCCCCGTACACCTTCCATGCTGGATGTCTCATGCTCACTCCTGCTCATCTGCTGTTGTGGCTTCAAGCCCCTCACTCACGGCTTTTCAACCCAAGCCCTACAAGGCTGATGACGTGCCAATCCTGGGACTTTGCCTTGGTCAATAAATCTGCAAGCATGTACTACAATGTTGCAGCACAACCTGTCCCTTCTCCACTATGTCACGCACGTAGTGGTAGTGCACGACAATGTGCTTCGTCATTATGTATTGCATCGATCTATTGGTCAGCAAGATGGAGCCGGTGTTATGCTCGTGAACCACCATAGGCTCCTGCTTTGGCCCACCCAGCTCCTCAAGCAATCTGTAGAGCCACCCCGCTTCTTTGACTGCCTCAACTAGCGCGATGTATTCCACCTCCACCATGGAGGTAGTGATGAAGTCCTTCTTCCTGCTGTATGATGAGACGGCTGCACCTGCAAGGAAGTAAACATATCGAGAAGTGGACTTCCTTCCGTCTACATCACTGTCATAGTTCGCGTCAGTATAGCAGACCACCCGCAAAGGATCTAATTTCCACTGTTCATCGTACTTCAAGTATGCATTCCGCATTGCCTGCAAGTACCTAAGGATGTGTTTCACTGCCTTCCAGTGTAGTTGTCCAGGGTTAGTCACATACCTGCTCACCTGACCCACTGCGTAGGCCATGTCTGGCCGAGTCGCCACCATGGTCCAGTTGAGACTGCCCATCACAGATTGGTAGGACACCTTAGCCATGTCATCCTTCTCCTCTTTTTTTTACTGTGTCATTGCCGCACTCAGATAGAAGCTTGTAAAGACTGGATTTCCCACTGGTCTGTAGTCCTTAATGCCATACCATTTCAGGAATTTGGCCATGTACTTGGCCTCTCCCAGCTCAAGCGTGTAAGGCCTCCGGTTTGGCATGTTTCTCATCCCGAGGTAGTAATCCAGCTCACCCATTTTTGTTATCTTGAATCTACTGCTCAGCTACTTCTTGAGCTGTTGCAAAGCTGATAGATGTGATGAAGACAGGATCAGGTTATCTACGTAAAGTGCAAAAATCTGATGGACATCCTTGCTACGCCGCACGTACACATAATGGTCTGACTCAGCGCTTTAAACAGAGCTCTACCATGTAGCCATCCATTTACTGGTACCAGCACTTGGACACTTCTTTTAGATGTACAAAGCCTTCCGTAGCTGACACACCTTGCCCTCCGGTGCATCCACCCCCTCTAGTACCTCAAGGTAAACCTCCTTCATGATGATTCTATTGAGGAATGATGTCTTCACATCCGTTTGGTGGATCTCCATGTCCTCTACAGCTGCCACTGCAAGGATTGGCTGGATACTTGTGAACTTGGCAACAAGGGTGAATGGCTTATCATTGTTCTTGCCTCTCCAAAATGTGTGCCCCTTCACCATCAGCTGCGCCTTGTAATTCTCCATCTTGCTGTCCTTGGTGAGTTTTATTGTAGTTTGTCCCTTTGTATGCCCTCGACAAGCCATTGGTGGGAGGAAAATTCTCGCATTTTACTCCAGCTTCTTAGAGAATGCTCCAAATCCACATCGGATTACGATTTTTGAAGTTTGACAAGTTGTTGAATTTGTTACGAACATAATTGATGAAATCCTTCAAGTAAGAAGGGAGATGTGGTCTCTCAAAGTTGGGGTATGTGACAAGGCTCAGAGACTTTGCCAAAGTTTGGCATCCGGTGAATAAATCCTCCGGAAGTTAGAAATAAGTCACATCCAGCAAAATATCTGCCGGATGACTCCGGTAGATAATCTGCCGGAGTGAGTAAAACATGCTGTTGCAGAGGACCTTAGCCAAACTCCTGCCTCAGAGTTCAAAACTTAGTAGTATAGTTTGTTTGTCAGTGACTTCGTCAAAAATCCGACCGTAGGTCTACAGACGGGTTTTGAATTTCGTCAATCTCCATCATGCACAAAATCGATAATTAACTCATCAAAACATACCCCAAAAACACATGGGGCACTAGCACTGCGCGCAGGGAAATATGCACCTCTGGAAAAGGCATTTTGATGGGTCCTTGATGTTCAAGGACACCTCAGCGGGCAGGCATCATGCACGCCGCTAACTGATTGGCTTGATTGGTGTGTCACTCTTCAGCTGACATAGCAGAGCTACAGTCAACAGGATTTCACATGGTTTGGTGCATTAGAAAGATTCAGAGTAGAAGAACAACTTGTCCATTCATGTCCATGTCCAAAAATCAATGCAAAACACTGTTACACTCTTCGCAAAAGTGACTGTCTTGCAACTCTGTCCAACTCCCACACACATAGCGTGAGGCGGCCAGGCAGCTCGACCGTGTTTTTAAAGTGCTGCGACAATGCATGAATTTATTCTTTGTGCAATCCAAAATGGTGGTGAGGGAAATTTGCTCTTTCATTCACACTCCAATTACTGTGGTCATTGGACAACAGCTATTGGACAGCACCTTAAGCAAGATCATATCCTACGTGTTTAAATCTAGGTCCCATCTGATGCTTGTGGCTTGTTCCAAGTGTGTCTCAAACTTCCATAGAAAGGAGGATCATTCCTCCCCTTCACTCAGCCTTATGCTCCTTCACCCGTCCCTTTGGACTTCATCTCAACCACACAAAAAAAAAACTTGCAAGAGAATGAATAAACAAGTTGCATCTACTCCAAGGATACCATAAAAAGAACTTACAATCCTTCTCCAGAGCAGCACAAGGGACCAAATGGATCGCTGACCTTTTTGAACCAGGATAGCAAGCCCTGGAAGTCACAGTCATTCACACTCGCTACCCAAAAATACCACTTCCATCGAAACATCACTCTCCTCCATCTCCCAAAATGCACAAATAATGGATCTCAACAGTCAAGGACTTTCTTGCCACACAGCCTGAGATCCAAAAACCAAATGTCATCAAGTCATGATTTAAACAAGAATACCTGGCATTTAGTCAGAATTTTACATATCCAGATAGTACCTCGTTCCAGAAAGCTCACACCAAATGTTTTTTCTTGTCTCCAAAGTGTTCCAAGTCCACCATCTCTTCTCCCTGCACCTCCAAAATTCCCTCCTTCCACCACTCACAACTACACAAATTTCCATCATAGACAACACTGTAGATCACCTCTTCTTGGCATGGCAACAAATCATGATAAATCCTCAATCAACCTTTGGCATCCAACCATTTACCAAGTATGTAACAATCTCCTCCCTCTTTGGCCTTCCACCAACAATTGGGTGTAAAATGAACGCTAATCATGATGTGACACTTGCTTATCTATCCAAGCGGCCCTAACACGTAGAAATTCTAGATCCACCTATGGCTTTACTATGGGTAGAGCTCGAATCCTTCTCCACCTCAAAAACTCATCCCACTATTCTACACAAATGGTCCCTCTTCTGGAAAATTGCCCCCTAGACATGCCCAAGTCACCACACCCACCTAAAGAAATCCTCCTTCCACAAATTCAAAAAATAGCTCCTCGTCACCCTCCACGCACACCCATCATACCTCCTCTCATGGGCCAAACACCTATCCTCCCATTTTCGAAGGAAAAATAACATATCCCTAGCCCTCCCAATGAACTTGTGTATCCAAAATCCAATGCTCGGAGTCAATTCTTGCTACCAAATCCTCCCACGGTCAACATCCCCAAACTACCCTTGATGTCCATTTAAAGAAAACTATTGAGCAGTTTTTCTGGAATGTCCTTGTTGAAATCCTTCAATTTTCTGAATTTGTACCATATGCAGGTCATTGTGAGCTTGTCACAGTGTACCACATGAGAATCCCGATTCGATGGACCTCCTCGTAGCCCGCCTCACACATGACGCCCACCCTCATTGTGAGCTTGTCAAAGCATACCTCCTCCATAAAAAATGGTATAAATGATTGGCATCGCCACAAAGAAACATTACAAACCCGTTCAAAATGCTGTAATCTAACTATCAACTCTTGTAACAAAACTCGCTGAAAAAAAAAAAACAAGCCAGTATCTTCATTTGGCGAGAAAATGGCACGTCGATTCCTAACATGAGTGGATTGTCCAAAGTGTTCGCAAATTTCCACGACTGCTGCCCGACCTGGCCGCGCTGGTGTATCACTTGTTTTTTCATTTTTCTCAAATTATTGACAACAAGTGTTGCGTTTAGTCTAAGTTCACGGGAAAGGTTCCATAACATCGTAAGTAACGTAGGGTACTTCAAAAATTAGCTATTGACTCCACTTAGCCAATTATTGGTGTGTTTTCTTGGTGAAGATTGCGCTAGCGGGTTTCAATACTGACGCTTTTTGTCAAAGGCATCAACTAGACATGTGAACGCACCGACGACACTGTAGAAACATGCGTTGTTGAAACATACACCTATACTTGTTTCGTGTTTTTGTCATCACTGAGCGTTTCTGTGTTTTGTTGACAGTGTACCTCGGAAGCATTTGCCCATACAAATGGGGATGAATATCTCATAGGTGCATTTTCAAGAAAACACAGTAACGGCAAGTGACAACAACAAAAAATCAACAAGGGCAGATGCCTATTTCCATAACACGTATGTTTGTAATGTGGACGAAGTGTTTTCATATCTAGTCGATGCCTCTGTCCAGCAATGTCAACATCGAGACCCGCTATCACAGTCTTCTCCAAAACAATACAATGATCCAACAGCCCATGTTGCCCTAGACTTGGCGACTTTGGGGCTAAAGTCGAAGTCGCCACGTCGACCTAAGTCGACGTGGAGTCGACTTAGACTTTTGCTATTTACCCACCCGGGTCCACCCAGTCACCTAGACTGGGTACTCATTTTTGAACGGGGAAAAATGGGGATAAATCAGCCTTGGGTCAGCGCACAGTTTTGGACACTCGGTCCATCAAAGTTGACCTCGCGGCAGCCCATATCGATGGTGCCAGGTTGTCATGCGTGTACATGCCCTCATGTGGAGTGTTGTTGCCCAGCACAGCTAAGATGGCCAATCAGGAGCCATCGATTGAAATCTGAACTTCATGCTCCAATGAGAGTGGGCCAAGCACGTCAAGACCTGCCACCCTAGCGATAGCCTCGANGACGGGTTCACCGGAGCAGACCCGAAGCTGTTCAATGGAGAGGGTGAAGCCTGGGGAACCAGGGACCGCCCGGTCAACTGGGCGCAACTGACTGCTGAACGCCAGCGCAAGGCGCTGAGAGATGCAGCCGGGGTAGGTGATAGCGACGACGAGGCAGCAGATGGCGCTTGCACCACCGCTGACCGTGCAGTTTCTCCAGCCATGTCCCTCCTCCGTGGAGGCCCTGCAGTCTCCCTTGCATCCCTCAACAGCAGCAGGCAGACGAGCATGCGGGACCATCTTGACAACAAGGCGAACAGGGAGTGCCAGAAGTCTCTCGTCAAGGTCATGGCGTGTGGGGCACTCCCAATCAGCTTCTGTCGCTGGCGCACCATGCTTGAGCTGATTGACAACGCCCGGCGCACCAACCCATCGTTCCGGCTCCCATCCCGTGAGACGGTTACTGACACCCTCCTTCCCGAGCTAGACAAGGAGCTATCTGAATTGGAGCAGCCCCTTCGTGATGGGTGGGAGATCTTTGGGTGCACTTTGGGTGTGGATGAATGGTCGGACATCCAGATCCGCCCCATATACTCTGCAATGGCAACAAATGCTGAGGGTACTTCGCACCTGTTCTCTCGTGATGCGTCTGGGTTGGTGCGGGATGCAAACCATGTCGCAGCTGTGATTGACCTGGCCATTGCTGAAGTGGGTACTGCAAATGTCGTTATGGTTATCACGGATAATGCTTCCACCAACAACAAGGCATTCAAGGCATTGCGTGTGAAGTACCCCAATATTTTTTTCACGGGGTGTGTTGCTCACAGTCTGGACCTTGTTCTGAAAGACATCGGGAAGACGGAGTGCGGAACCAATGTCATTGGGAGGGCAGAGAAGATTGTCAGTTTCTTCAGGAACAAGGACGTGCTGCGGTCATGGATGAAGCAGGAGAGCGGTGGCAA
>SZWC01000331.1:175100-187398 GCA_023375785.1 Penium margaritaceum | reverse complement strand
GAGATGTATGGCCGATGTGACAACGGCAAGGGCAGTCATACCCAAGGCCTTCGTCCCTGGATCCCCACTCACCACAGTATGAGAAGGGGGCGTGGGACGGAGTTCATTGGTCGGGGGTGGCCAAACAATGGCACGACGCATGCCTGATGGAGGCACGGGGGTGCGCGGACAAAGACGACCACAAGGAGTGTGTGAGTATATCAGACCAGTTTTAGAGGAGTGGGTGTGCCGGGGTTGAGGAGGCAAGGACACAACGGATCGCTCCACTAGAGTGACTGACGTAGGAATACTCTTGGACTGGTAGACTGAGGCAATGACTGGAGGGATTGAAGAAGTAGACTCAGTCGCCTGGTCGGCGAAGTCAGCGGCTGAAGAAGTGGACTTAGTCGCCTGGTCGGCGGAGTCAATGGTGGAAGAAGTGGACTTAGTTGCTTGGTCAACAATCTGAGGAACAGACTCAGGTGGAGGCTCTGGTGCGGTGGAAGTTTCTAGTGTGTGTTGGGGCGTAGGTGATTCAGTGGAACCAGGGACCCTGGACACTGATGGACAAGGAGCAACATCGTGCACTGGTGCCAAATCTCCCACGTGCAAGTGCGGCGACATGCCTGGAAGGGTCCCGATACGTACAGAAGGGATATTGCGTGAGAAAGCTCCTTAAAGAACAGAGCATCACGCAACTCGATGATGCGATGCCGGACAGGGTCTTGGAACCTCCAGGCCTTCTACTGACGAGACACCCCAAGAAAGGTACAAAGGCGACCACGGGGAGCCAGACTGCCGTCCTGCTGGTCCTCTAGGAGCCAGAGGCAGGTGATGCAACGCCAGACGTGTGCAGGACAAGGATCTACGTACTGTCCACAACAAGACTAGTAGAGAGTGACAGGACGGGACAGGGGACTGTGGGGAACTATGTTCCAAACCCAGGTCATGTACAACATGGCCTTCAAGAAGAAGCCCTCGGATAAACCAGACTCAATGCGCATAGTGACGACCGCATCAGCCATGGTCCGATTCCAGCGCTCAGAGACATCATTTTGCTCTGGTTTGTAAGGTGCAGAAGACTCATGTCTGACGCCACGGCTCCTGAAAACCATAAACTCACCACCTCGGTCACAACGGAAGTGACAAAGGGGAAGACCACACTTGCGCTGTGCGGCGAGCAGCCAATCACAAATTGCAGGCGCTGCATCACTCTTTTGCCAATGGCAAAACACCCATTGAAACGAGAGTAGTCATCGGTGAGGTTGAGAACGTAGTGACCACGCTTCGCAACAGACTCGACAGGCAAGGGACCCATGAGGTCAGAATGGACTAGCTCAAGCAGGTGCAAGGCGCAAGAAGAGGAAACAAGATAAGATGACCGGTGCATCTTGCCCTGAGCATATTGGATGCATAAGGTTTTGCAAGATAACTGCTGCGTGCAAAGCATGCGCTGAACGGTAGAGTTGGGTGCGTGGAATAAGCAATGGTGGAGGAGGTGACTATGTTGTGGGGACATAGTGCTTGTGACAAAGACGTGTGCCCCATCCAAAGACGGGGGTGAGGACGTGAAAGACAGACGACTGACGTACCACAAGTCATCACGAGAATCTCCACGCAACATCACACAACGAGACGGGCAAAGAGTGACTGTACTGACACCAAGAGTGCAAGACATCCATGCTCATGCAGTTAAGAGCAGTGAAAAACAGAAGGCTGAGCTCAAGGCCAGGCATTTACAGCACATCAGTGACGTAGACGTTACCAGACGGACCTAAAAGATAGATAACACCAGCACCATGAACAAGAAGCTCCTGACCGAATCCAGTCCAAACACTTTTGACATCGCCAACTGGACCAAACATACTGAACGCCTGACGACAAGATGTCATGTGATGCGTAGCAGTGGAGTCCATGATCCAGGTGCCATCTAGACCACGGACAGATGCAATAACATTGCACTGAGAGACCAAACATGATGCAAGCAACGGGCACTGCGCATGAGACTACAATGCAAAGTGTGTCTACAAATCATCAAGCCAGCCAATGTCATCCAAGAAGGGAGTAGGCACACAGCGGTCATCCACAGGGGGTCTCGCCACGGAGAGCAGTCTTGGTCTCACAACTGTTTGTGACTTCTTCACTAGCAGACATACAACTCGTACTTTCCTGAGGCTGACAAGGAGGAGTACTACTAATGCCACTGGTCCTCCACATTACAGGCAAGTTTCATGAATCGCCTCCTCCCAGTCCACAAACTGGGAATAGAACCAGGACATCAGAGTGCCCTAAGACGCCATGGCCTCCAAGACCTAAAGGTCAAAGTCGACGAGGATCTTTGCATAGTCAGGAGTCGCGCTGTTCTTAATGATGAGAAAAGCGGAAAGTGGGGACGGGCCGCATTTGCCAAGCCGACGAAGAAGATCCTGTCAGCGGCGCCATTAGGCAGTGACGGACTCTGAGTTACCCAGCTTGAGATCACTAAAACTCCTCAAGAGAAGACTGGTGACGGCCTGGCCAGAAGGATGGGACGTGTGAGGGTACTCAAGGCATCACTAGGGTCAGGATCGATCCTGGTAGTAGGATCACCGAGGAAGGGCTCGAGGTCACTGCAATCACTCTCTGGTGCGGCGAGACAAGGGCCATGGCTGCACGACCTGCGTCAAACAACTGCTTGGAGAAGGAGTCCTACTTGAGGGTATAGTAGGGCCAGAGACCCTTAACATGAGTCCACAGGCGAAACAGTAACTCCCATGACGAAAACTCTCCAACCTGAAGGTGGGGTGGTGGTGTCTCAAAATCCATGGGCTTGCACTGAGTACTGGCTACAGTGCCTAGGGATCCTACGACAATGGAGACAGACTACTTGTACTGCTGCTGATGCTTCTGGTGCTACTCATCAATTGTCTAGGCTGCGGTAGAGAGAGGTGGGGGCAGGCTAACCACAAAGAGGCGCCTGGACTGTGGCATTTTGGGCGGCCTCTAAAGTGGCCAGGAGAGTCCACAGGTTGTCAGCCTGTTGCTGAAGAGCAGTGACAGGGTCAGCTTGCAAGGTCGCGCTTAAAGAGTTGGACAGTATGGCACTAGCAGTACCGA
This sequence comes from Penium margaritaceum, assembly GCA_023375785.1. NCBI lineage: Eukaryota > Viridiplantae > Streptophyta > Zygnematophyceae > Desmidiales > Peniaceae > Penium > Penium margaritaceum. The sequence goes on along the minus strand of SZWC01000331.1, from coordinate 184,323 downwards.
GTCTAGCCAAGGTAGCGCGTGGCAGACGCTACTACGAATACTCTCTTTAACACTGAGTGACAGTAAAACTTGTAAGAAACAATCACTGACTGCTTTTCTGGGTGATTTGTTTGAAGGAGATTGACTGACGTTTTGTTTTGTCTTTTTTTCAAAAACACCCAGCCAGTTCTCAGGTTACCCCCCTCAAGAAATTGCTGATATGCCCAGCTTTTTTTCCTCTATTTATTAGCGGCCCGCCCGTCGGAGCTGCACAGAAGCCTGTGTGGTTTTTGCGTAGCTTTCGCGGCACCTCATGCTGCCATTGCTACTGTCATTACTACAGTTGTTCCTACTACCGCTAATACTGGTGTTTCCCCCGCATGATACTACTGTTGCCGATGTTGCTTCCTATTGCTGTTACGATCACAGCGAACTGCTGCTACGGTTGCTGTAACTACTGCTGCTGCTTCTGTTGTGCCTGCTGCTACTACTGTTGTGGAGGCTGATGCCACGCTATTGCAATTGCTTCTATGCTCTGCTCCAGCTGCCACGCAGCTGCTATGTGGTGCTCAGCTGCTACGTAGCTTCTCTTTCTGCTGTAGCTGCTACACGACTATTGCTAATGCAGTTCCTGCTACGGTCTCACTACTACCGCATGGCGGGTAGCGAGCAAGGAGGAGCGAGAGCCTGCGTTTTATTTCTTCCCACATCCCCTGTGGATGAATCCACAGATGCTGACTGTTGGCCTGAGGGTGAGTGTGCACCCTAGAGGGTCCCTAGCAGTGGCTGGTTCACACCACCAACTGTTTTTGGAGAGACTGAAACTGTGGAGGCAACTGGTTCCAAGGATGGCAAAATCTGGTCAGAGAGTGTGGCAATAGGTTTAGCCTCAATTGACTGGGAATGAACACTTTTCCAAGGCTCACAAGCAGTGGCATTTTATAGCCACTGATCTAAGCTTTCCAGAACACCAAAGCATGCCAGATTTGGAGCTTCCTAGCAGATTCTATGGCTTCTAGAGTGCTCCTTGGTAGGCTGTCCTTTTCCCACCTAGGAAGGCATCCCTTCCCTCCTCTAGAAGCTTCTGCCCCTTCCTAGATTCCTCAGCTTGCTTCTAGTAGGAGGGAAGGTGTCCAGAAGACCAAGACACCTCTAGATGCCTTGTAGGACAAGTCACCCCTTCTAGAAGGTGTGCCACCTTCCTGGACCCTCACCTGGCCTTCTAGAAACTTAAAGAGGAACTCTAGAGGTTGAGCTAGCTTCCTGGCATCTATTTTCCACCTCCCTTGAGGCAGGGCAGAATTTCATCTTGTGGGACTTAAACCCGGGCCCATGCCTCTAGGTGGACACCATTAACCACTAAGCCACTAAGGCTTGTCTTTTTGGTGTTCCTTTTTGGAGTCACTCCTGCCATGGTGAGGAGCATTACTCCAACACTGACATGGCTGCACCTAGCAAGAAATGTGCTCTAGGTACAGAAGAATAGGTAGAGAAAAAATGGAGAAGTATCATGGACAATTTGCTGCTTGGTGCTCCTGTCGCCACATGCGTTGGCTCCATCGTTGGCGTTATGTCTCTTCACGTTCGTTGTGTGACCACATATGCTACCACCGCCGTGGGGTCAATGCTGCAAAAACAAATCGGCAGCATTTCCCCCGCGTCGTGAGCGTTTTAAAGACGCCACCAGGCGGGGCTAACTATGCCAGGAAAAATCCAATAGAGTTTCCCCTACACTCGCGCATATGGAGTTCCGCCAACGTTCACTAGAACCAGTATGCTGCTGCTGCAGATAAATCTGCTGCATCCGCTATGCTATGGCTTTGATACCAAAAGGAGAACTTATCTAGTGTGTAGGTTGAGGAAACTGCGTTGTTGATGCAGCGTGCAGGAACCCACGCTCGTTCCTTGCCACTGTCGCTAATGTAGAACGACAGCTGTTCTGCTTCCCCTCTATGTCTGCTGTAGTAGAGTCTGAGTAAAAATGTCTTTTCCAAACATGTCACTTAGGAGAAGCAAACCCATGTTTATCCATGCAAACTGTTTTCAAACCCTTACCCCAAATGACACCCAGGACTTTAGGGTTCATTCTTACGCAAGCTACTGCTGAGCCCTGCAGTACTGTGGCCCAGTAGGTTCCCTTTCAATGCATGTGTTGTTTCGGACCTCCACTAAAAACGCTCACAAAACTTTGGGAGAAAATTCACAAACACCTCTGTAGAGGGGTTTGTGAATTTTATTTCATGTGTGACAACGTCTAAATATTGTCGTTCTATGGCATGCGGTGTCGACAGAGTGAGTACATTTGGATATGGCGTAATCTTTTGCATGCTCGTTGGATATAGCGTTCACAAAGAAGCAAAGAGTTTTAGAGTTGGATGTGGTGTGGTTAACATGCAAAACGTGGATATGGTGATAGATATCGAGAATTCTGTAGATAGATGGACACTCCCCCATTTCTGGCCTGTAGGGTTTCCTCTGTGAGTCCTACCAAAGGACCCACAGCCCCAAACCGGGCGTCGTCCGTTTTTCATGAAAAGTGGACCATACCAAAATATGCATGGTGTGAATACAGTCAGTGAGAATCAGCTAGAAAATTCACAGACAAGAGTTATGGCTGCTTGAACCTGTGCAAACCCTGCGCTACTCAAAAGTAGCCGTCTATGATTGTCGGTGAAATGAGTGTTAGTGGCTACTGCCAATGGAGCTGGACACGCACTGCTACCAAGTGGGAGACTCCACACAAGGAGAAGGACGCCACGCCGCTCACAACAATGTGGCGTCCTCCATAGCTCAGCGCCAGCCATCGTCAACACCCGCCAAGTCAGCCGTCTACATGAGCATGTTTACCAGCCGAGAGGTCACAACACAGATTAGTGAGACAACGCATTCCCAAATCACAACAGCATGGGAACCTACCCGATCCGTGCCATAGATTTTGGCTTAACAGGACACTTCCAGTCAAAGAACCACCAAAAATGAGAAGGGCAAATTAGCTCGGATACCCATAGAATGCAATGTGTGACTCTCATCCGCCCAGGACCGGCAAAAAAACCCTCAAAAGCCTAGCTTGAAATCATGCTCGCTCACGTCATGCATCGACGGATGAGCACAAAAACAAAGTGCATGGGGTCATTGCTCCCTCACGATCGAGTGAAAACACCATTTTTTTCCTTTTTTGAATTTTTTTGGACAAGCAAACCCAATAATTCAACATCCAAACCATAATCAAACCCCATCCCTAATTACATTGGGGGTTTTCGGACCCCGCGGTAGTAAGACCCAGCAGGTTCCCTTTCAACGCATGGGGAGTCTTGAACTCCCCTAAAACTCTGGACAAACCCCTGTCGCTGGTATCACAAACCCTTGAACCTAGGGGTTTATGATGCTAGCGGAGGGCAGCGCATGTCATGCGTCGTCGATGCATGGCATGCGGCCTAGCCGTGCCTTTTTGCCTTTGTTGTTTATTACTGGTGTGGCGATAGGGGTGAGCAATGAGCTAGGTTACTTTTAACTCAGCGAATGAGCTATACAGTTCCGAAAAATGGGTTTATCTGAATCACACCCAAATACAATTAAAAAAAAAGGCGATGGATCAATTTAGCGAGATCTGGCAGCAGATGTGGATATCCGCCAACACTTTTGGCGATCCACTCATGTCTGCAACCGAGTTACCATTTGGTAGCTCTTAGTCACAAAATTTTGTGGTTCATTTTTTGCTGAATATAAATCTTCAGTTAACTACGCTGTCAAATAGATTGCTCCATTGTTTTGATCAACTCACTCGCCACTATCTGTCTACTTCCTTGTTTCCTGAGTTTATTGCTCCATCAAAGTGATGGACAGGTATTAAATGCTACGAACCAGACGTATACGAGTCCCTAACCTTCTAGAATGGGAATTTCTGGCTCCCCGTGGCATCACAAAGACCGCAATATTCACTCCAACGGTCAAGGACAAACTCGCCAACTGCCCTACCCCGAGTGGATATTCCAGAACATTCTGACAGCTTCAACCATTCTTGCAAACCTACAAACAGAAGTGTCACGACCTTTCGGTTGACTTCTTGACGACTCTGGACGAATCTGGATTCATGAAGATGCATCGCGCATCTTCACTGTCGATTCTTGAAGACCCCCAATTTCTCAATGGACCTTCTCGAATCCGACCACTCACGACGTGAATTTGCGAGCGTCACACGACATTCAACACAAAGAACCCGACTATGCTTCATTCGTAAATCGTCACTTCTATGTTTATGTTCCAACATTTAGACACTCTTCATCGAAGTATACTTGCCGCTATTTATGAATTGCTGAAGTGTCCCAAATTCTGAATTGTGTTTTGCCTTGCAACTTCTACCTGTTCACCATCTACACTCTGTTCGGCGTAACACTTGGTATCAAAGAGTTGCGGTGCTCGAGAGACATCTGACTACATTACCCATTCGGAGGAGTTCTTTACACAAGTCTTCAATGCATCTCGCATGTCAAGACTTTGCAGACTTTGCAGCTACAACGTGAAGCAGACAAGCGCAACTAACGACCAGCAGCGAGTCTTCGGTGGAGGAGCACAACGTGCCGATGGACGCGAACCCTGAAGCGACAATGTGAACCGGGGGGCACCCGACGTGACAGTCACACGTCGAGCCCTTGAGATAAGCCTCCCAACCCCCAACCCCTTGGTGAGTGGGCCAACCCTTGAGATGTCGCACAACCCTCTCCTAGCAACAAGACCGCTGCTAGTGACCGAGGTTCCCGCTGTGCGACTCTCCCGGCGGCGTTTGCACCAAGGTGCGCTGCGAAAGACTTGTAGGATCAAATGGACATCTGCAAGGCAATGCTTAGAAGACAAAGAGATTTAGGCAAGAAAAGAGTCCTTAGACTTGATAGATCAGTACAAGGCAATGTACAAAGTCTCTGGGTAAGATTGGCATGCCTAGAACAACCCCTAAGTGTCCTTATGTACCAGCCCCTATGAGCCAGCCCAATGCTCCTCAGCATTCCAAAGCCCTCTACTGAGGTGCATTCATGCAAACAACACATACATCATGTATTACGAGCCACGAGCTTTCCAACACACCAAAGAACGCCTCAATTCGTGAAGAAACGGCTAGTTTATGGTTGTTTGAGTGCTCCATGGGTGACGGCCGCTGGTAGCACCGCCAGCAGAGGTCACGGCCGCTCGAAGCGCCTTTGCTTGCAAATGCAGCTCTATTCGCATCCCGAAATGCTCATGGACCCCAATGAACCTTGCCTCAATGGCTAAGCTTCCATCCAGGGGCGGTTTGGCTCCAGTGGGCGAGAAAGTCGTTCTGCCGTGCTCGAGGTCGAACCGGTCCATCCCTGTTTTTTGGGTGTGCGCCTCCCACCTTTGCACGGCTGAATCTTTCTCGTCCCTGCACCAAATGACCTGGTTCTTGGGTCTACTTTGCACGGATTTTCACTCTAAATACAATAGAAGAATCAAAACATGCATATGGCATCATTATGATGATGTTATCACCGCTTCGACCGCTGGCTCCCATAACATCACCCCCCTCTCCGATAAGGCTGCACACCGGTACGGAACCGCGGTTCTGAGAATGTAACCGGAACCGCGGTTCTGGTTCCAGATCAGAACCGGAACCGCGGTTCCGGTTCCGGAACCGCGGTTCTCACGGAACCGTGGTTCTGCTCACGGTTCCACAGAAGATCCCCTGGTATGCAAGGAATATGAAGCACGATCGGCTCCAAACCTGCATGTTTTCTTCAACAAAAACAATGAAGAATTCAGTCAGCACTTCCCTATTGTATGTGGGTACATGATTGGAGTATTCACATGGCCTCCAAGGTTGCGATATCAGCAAAGAAAGCCCCAAAACCCACCCATACCCACTCAATATCCCCTCCATATACATGGGTTCAAGAACCGCGGTTCCTGGACGGTTCCAGAATCTACGAACCGGAACCGCGGTTCCGGTTCCGGAACCGGAACCGCGGTTCCTGGAACCTGTGTGCACCCTTACTCTCCGAGGATGCACCGTCTCGGTGCACTCCTGCTACGCTTGGAGGACCGTGTTGACAGTACCGCCCCTGTGGAAATCAGCTTTGGGGATTTCAAAAGTTGTGCTCAGGCCCATAGCCAAGCCATTGCACCAGTTACTGCCACCGGTTGCCCCGCCGACGGTGCCCGAGAATCTTCCCCACCACGTACTCCTCTTCACCCTCCACCAAGACCAGTGGAGGAGGTGCCTGTCCCCGCGTCACAAACTGCGCATCCGGCTCCTTGTAGGCCTTGAGAAGAGAAGCGTGGAACACGGGATGGATTGCATAGTGGTATGGCAGTTCCAATGCGTAGCTCACCGCGAACCGCTTCTCCTTAACCGAAAAAGGGCCTAGCCACCGAGGCTTGAGCTTGTCGCTGCCCACCCCCGCCAACCACAGGTTCCACAAGCTCAGTAGCACCTTTTGTCCAACCGAGAACTCCTTGGCTGTCCGGTGGTTTTCCGCTTGCCGATTCATCTGCTGCTGCGCCTTGTGAAGCGCATCTCATACGCCGCGCCTCACCTCCGTGAAGTCACTTACAAGCTGCTCCACAACGGGTAGGTCCGATCCTGTTGCCATATCTGAGGGACATGCAGGCTGCATCCTATACACCACCTCAAAGGGAGACCGCCCCGTAGAGGTGTGCACTGTTGAGTTGTAGGCAAACTTAGCCACCGGGAGCTTGCATTCCCATCCCTCACCATCTGGCTCAAAGATCCCCAGCAGCTGCTCCATGGGCTGATTGGTGCACTCAGTTTGACCATCTGTTTGGGGATGGTAGGCCGATGAAAGATTCACTCTGGTGCCCAACTTCTTGAAGAGTTCCTCCCAAAACCGGGAGGTGAAGAGCGGGTCGCGGTCTGAGACCATGCACTTTGGCACCCCATGAAGTTTGATGACGTGTTGCAAGAGGAGTTGAGCCGTCTTTGCTGCCGTGACCTTCTCCGCACATAGAATGTGCCATTTTGCTGAATCGTTCTACCACCAACAGCACCATGGTGTTGCCCATTGCATTCCATGGAAGACACCCCACAAAATCAAGTGAGATGTCCGTCCACGGGCGTTCTGGTACCAGTAGCGGCTGCAGTTCTCCTGGCGCCCGTCCCCTCCGTGACTTGATCCTTTGGCATGTGTCACAACTGCTCATGTACTCCTTGCAATCTACTCCCAGTGTTGCCCACCAACAGTGGTGCGCAAGCATCTTGAAGGTCTTATCGTGGTCAAAATGACCACTATAGTGCGAGTAGTACGCCTCCTCCAACAACGCTTGTCGCAAAGACGCACTCCACTACACCACAATCTAGTTCCCCTTCTCATGCAGCCAATACTGGCCGTCCCACTTGCACCCCTTTACTGTACTTCTGGCAAATTCCTCGTCCTTCGCATACCCATGTACAAATAGATAATTGGAGATCCCACAAGCAACGTGATCACATGCACGCCCAAGTCCGGGTGACGTGAAAGCGGGTCCGCTGGGTTGATCCTCCCTGGTTTGTACTGGATCACGTAGTCGAAGCCGCCCTCCAGCAGCTCCATCCAATGTGCTTGACGACGACTCAGATTCGGCTATGATTTGAGGTACTTGAGCACGCAGTGGTCCGTGTGCACCACACACTGCCACGCCTTAAGGTAGCACCTCCATTGCTTGAAGACCTCGACCACCGCGAGCATCTCCTTCTTGTGGATCGGGTAGTTGAGCTCAGCCCCTTTCAGCTTCTTGGAGTAGTACGCAATGGGGTGCAACCCTTTCCCTTGGTCCTGCATCAGCACCCCACCGATCGCATAATCGCCTGCGTCCGCCGCCAACACATACTCCTTGCTCGTGTCCGGATGCACCAACACCAGGGCTTGACACATGGCAGCCTTCATTGCGCCAAAGGCTTGCCACTCCTTTGCACCCCACTCCCATTAGCATCCCTTCTCGAGCACATCTGTCAAGGGTGCTCCCATTGCCGCGTTCCCCCGGATAAACCTCTGGTAGTAGTGCGTGAAACCCAAGAAAACCTGGATGTCACACATGCACGCCGGCTCTGGCCACTCCTTCACTGCTTCCACCTTGTTTGGGTCCATGCGGATCCCCCTCCCGCTGACCATGTGACCAAGGAATTCTACCTCCTGCTTGGCGAATTCACACTTGCTGAGCTTGGCGGACAACCGCTCCTATCTTAGCACTTCCATTACCATCTGTAGGTGCTCTTGGTGCTCCTCAATCCACCACGAGTACACAAGGATGTTGTCGAGGAAAACGACCACGAACTGGTCCAAGGAGGGGTGGAACATCCGGTTCATCAACGCCATGAATGTAGCAGGAGCATTCGTTAGCCTAAAAGGCATCAGGAGATACTCAAAGTGTCCATAGCGCGTCCGAAACGCGGTTTTATCCACATCCTCCTCCACAATGCGGATTTGGTGATACCCCGACCTTAGGTTCAGTTTGCTGAAGACGCGAGCGCCTCGTAGCTGGTCGAACAACTCATCGGCCCGCGGCAATGGGTAGCGGTTCTTCACTCTGATGTTGTTGAGCATCCGGTAGTCCACGCACATCCGCAGCTCTCCTGATTTTTTGTTGACAAACAGCACCGGCGTCGCGTATGGAGACACCGACGGCCGAATGAAGCCTTGGTCCACCAAATCCCCCAATTACGTCTTAAGCTCCGCGACCTCCGTGTCGCTCATGCGGTTGTAAGGCTGCACCGTTGGTGACGCCCTTGGCACCACCTTTATTTTGTGGTCAATGTCGCGTTGTGGTAGTAGCCTCTTAAACAACTCCTCTAGAAGAATGTCCCCAAACTCCTTGAGCACCTCCCCAAACTCTGGAGCTCCCACGCCTTCCACCGGCTGCCCCTCCGCTACGTCAACCACTGTAATCTGTTGCTCTGCTGCTTGTTGTGGACGCACCCATGCCAAGTTAACCTGGTCACCCTTGCGCTCGCACCACTTCAGCTGCTGCAAGTTGATGGCGCGCAGCTGCTTCCCCGCTTCCACCACTTCCGACTCCTTACCCTGACCCCGCCACAATGGCAAAGTGAGGTTTTTTTCTGCCCGCCTTCACGACCACACGGTTGCACCTCCAATCCACCTCCGGATTCCAAGTGTGCAACCAATCCCGGTTGATCAAACAGTCGTAATTATGCATAGGGCAAGTGTGGAACTCCATGTCACATACCAACTCACCCATATGGACCTCGTGCTTGACAAGAGGCTTGTCGCACTCCACCACA
>SZWC01000331.1:60996-96706 GCA_023375785.1 Penium margaritaceum | reverse complement strand
AGGTACATCAGAGATCCGATAAGACGGAGGTACAAGGTCACGTCCACTGTCTCCCCCAGCTGTGTAGGGTCATCCACCTTCAGGGCATCCTGCCCATCAGGTGTGAGTGGTGTGGAAGCAGTGGGCACTGCACCAAGGAGATCGCTAAAGCGCTCCCCCACGACTCGTGCGTATCGGGCCTGATGCAGCAACAGTGTCCGATGTCTGCGATCTCGCACAATCTCCATACCAAGAAACACCGATGCAGGACCGAGGTCCTTCATCCTGTAGGCGGTCTGCAGGACAGCCTTGGCCTCCTTCACGGCCTCCAGCGACGGAGACGCGATCAGAAGGTCATCAACATAGACCAGGATGGCGGTAAACCGCTCGGGTGTCGGTAGGATGAAGAGTGAGGGGTCTGCCTCGCTCTGTACGTATCCTGCGTGAGTCAAGGTGCCAGTGATCTCCCGGTTCCAACACTGTGGAGACTGCTTGAGGCCGTACAAGGACTTGCGCAAGCGCCAGACCTTGCCACCGTCCTCAAAGCCAGGTGGCTGAGCCACGTAGATCTCCTCATCCAAAGAGCCATGGAGGAACGCGTAGTTCACATCCATTTGGTGTAGTTCCCAGTCATGCTGAGCTACTACACCGAACAGAGCTCGTGTTGAGGTCATGCGGCCGACAGGGGCAAAGGTGTCAGTGTAATCAACTCCCTCGATCTGAGAGAACCCCTTGACGACCAAGCGGGCCTTGTAGCGTTCCAGTGAGCCATCTGGCTTCACTTTCTTGCGAAAGACCCACTTGACCTGAATCGCCTTCCTCCCAGGGGGAAGGACGACCAGCTCGTAGACTCCGTGCTCTTGGATAGCGTGAAGTTCATCCTCGTAAGCAGCTCCCCAGGCATCAGCATCCTGCGATGAGAAAGCCTCCCTCAATGTGCCCCGGTCCGGCGCCATAGAGGGGGAACTCTGCGTGGCAAGTGCACACGCCTCAGTGTCTGGCCCGACGGCCACGAGATCAGCCGCTAAGTCACAGGCGATATGGAACTCGCGAGTGACCAGGTTGTGCCCTATGGGGCACGCTGGGTGTACCTCTGAAAGCTCAGTGCGGACAATCAGGCCTAAGGCCTTTGTGCCTGGATCACCGCTCGCGATGCTGCGAGAGGAACGTCTGGGTCCGGAACCCGACGCTCGCTGAGCTCCAGAATCCAGTGGTCGAAGGCGAACACCGGGCTCACGGGAGTAACCGGAGCTCGAGGGGCGCACCTCAGGCTCAGGAACAGGTACGACCACAGGGACAGGTACGACCACAGCTGGTGAGGGCTGAGACGAGGCAGTCGGAGATGCCGTGCACGGAGATGCGTGTGTGGGGGACACTGAGCTGGGGATGACAGCAAGCAAGGCTGGCCCGGACACTGAGACAGGAGTGTCTGCCGATGTAGAGACAGGAGTGGGCTGGGCTGGGTCAGACGCCGGAACAGGGGTGCCAGTGGACACAGAGGGTGATGCAGGAGGAGGCGTGGGAGCAGCGGTACCTGTGGGGTGCGAAGCAGGCTGGACAGGCGGGATCTGCAATGATAGCCGGATCATCAAGTGCTGGAGATCGAGAGGGGACTCGAGTGGACACATCAGTCTGGCGAGGAATGGTCGCTGGCGAAGAGGTCTCCCCCATCCGCCAAGGACCCTCACAAGAAGGGACATGAGATGCAGAGAGCGCTGTGATCGAAGTCAGATCACGGTATGTGAGTGACTCAAAAAACAGCGCGTCACAGGACTCAATGACACGACGGCGAGTGGGGTCCCGAAAGCGCCAGGCCTTCGACCGCGGGGAGATGCCGATGAAGGCACACAAGCGACCCCGAGGAGAGACCTTGGACCCCTGCTGGTCCTCGGTGTACCATACGGAGGCCAGGGATCCCCAGACGCGTGCGAGACAAAGATCGGCACGGTGGCCAAACCAGAGCTCGTACGGTGTAACATGATCCGGAAGCGGACCATGCGGGAGGCGGTTCCAGACCCAAGTCATGTAGGCGAAGCCCTCGAATGCGAAGGACTCTGGGAGACCGCACTCAGACCGCATGGCCCGGACCGCATCCTCCATGGTGCGGTTCTAGCGCTCAGATACACCGTTCTGCTGTGGGGTAGCAGGAGCGGAGACCTGGTGAAAAATGCCGTGCTCAGCAAAGAAGGAGTCCATCTCGCCGAGGAACTCGCCGCCGCGATCCGAGCGAAAGGTATGTAGCGTGTGGCGAGACTGACGCTCAGCCATCACGAGCCAGAGCCGAACCGCAAGGGCGGCGTCGCTCTTCTGACGCAGACTGTAGACCCACCGCATCCGGGTGAAGTCATCAGTCAGCGTCAGAACATACCGGCCCCTCTCGGACAGCGACTCGACCGGGAGAGGACCGAGCAGGTCCGAGTGGACCAACTCGAGGGGCCTCAGCGCTCGGGAACGCGAATCAGGGTAAGTGCACCGGTGCATCTTACCCNTGCTCAACGGAGAGACCCATCAGAGTGCAGGCACGCACAGAAAGCAAACTGAGCTCAAGATCAGGCACAAACAGCACGTCAGAGAGATACAGGGGGCCAGACGGACCATCAAAGCATACAACCCCAACACCGTGGACCGGTAAGGACTGACCAGAGCCTGTACGAACAGAACGGACAGTCGTGACAGGACCAAGTACCACAAAGTCACTACGACGACACGTCATGTGGTGGGTGGCACCGGAATCGATGATCCAAGTGCCACCGGAGTCACGACTGGTGGACGTCACTGTACAACGAGCAATAGAACACTCGGCATCAGAGGGACGCTGAGCCGTCAGTGGGAAGGAACGACGTACGTCACGAAGGTGAGACTCATGAATCCAGTCAGTGTAGTTCGGCCCATCATCATCACATGCGGACTGTGCTCCCCCACACGTGTCATCACGAGTCACGAAGACGGACGAACAAGCAGTCTGTGACCCACTCGACGATGACAACACACTCGCACCTCCCTGAAAGCGAAGCGCCAGAAGATGACGAAGCTCGGTGATGGTGCGGTCACGTGGGTCTGGATCACTGCTGCTCGCCGGTGAGGATGCAGGAACAGCTACAGTCGTAGTCACCGCGCGTCCAGAGGAGTGTGCGGTCGACGTGCCAGACGCGGTGCGAGCAGCATGGGCAGCCTGAAGTCCGCGAGTGATGCACTCCCAGTCGAGCGGCTGCTGGCACTCGGTGTAGCGGTGGGCACCTCCACAATTGTAGCAGTGCACGGAGCGGCCACTGCTACCACTGGATGACAACTGCTGCTGACCCGATCCGCGCTTCCTATTCTTCTTCTTCCCCTGGGCAGCTGCTGCAATGCCCTACGTCTGCGTGGGTGTAGACGGGGTCGAAGAGGAGGAAGATGAGGTCGTGATGGAGGAAGGTGAGGGTGACTGCAGGAGGGAAGATGGTGGTGAGGCGAGGACTGCTGCAGCGAGCAAAGTCTCCTGATGTGCTACTGCTGCCTCGCGGGCCGACGTCACCTGGAGGAAAAGCTGATGGGCCCACGGAAGCAGCTGCAGGGTGGCTGAGAAAGGCTCGAGAGCAGCGTCGCTGTACCGTGTGAATATGTCGGTGTACTCCAGGCGAACTCCGAGCATGATCGTCCGAAGCGCCCACAGCTGTGTGCCCCCTGAGGTCCCCAGGCGCGTGTAGATACGCATGGCGCGTCGCCAGTAATCNGCCAGTAGGGACAACGCCAGATCCCAGCCTCCACGAGGATCAGCTCCGGTGCCTGTGCCAGCCTCGCCGAGGAAGGGACGGAAGTCAACGACAGTCTCGCGTGGCATGGCGTAGAGAAGCCCTCGCATGGCCCGGGCTGCTGTCAGCACCTGTGCTGGATCTGTAGACTGGTATGGGCTGTGGTAGTAAGGCCACACTCCCTCGGAAGTGGTCCACACCTGAAACAAAATCTCCCAGCAGTCAAAGCCATCCTCGCTGATGTACCGTGGAGGGGGTGCCTCAAAGTCCTTTGGCTGCCGCTCCGTGGGGAGAGCAGCCACAGGCTGAGGAGGGCGAGTGACGGGAAAAACTCCTGGAAGGGGGTGATCACTGGGGAAGTCAGGTGACGGTCGTATCGGGGACACGGGTGGAGGTCGGATACCCGTCTGCAGCTGACAGAGGCGCTCCTGTAGAAGACGAATCTCCCGCTCTTGGGAGTCATTCTCAAAGCCTGGCATGAATGGCTCGTCATCAAGAAGGTCCTCAGGTGGTGGGGAGACCACACCAGGAGGTGAAGCAGGCGGGGCACCTGTCACGGGCACCTGAGCCGAGTGCTGGGTGGAGGCCGCAACGCCGGCAGCTCCCTCAGAAATCCGCGGAGGAGCCGTGGACTGAGCGCGCAGGAGCTCAGTCAGCGTGCGGATCGCGTCAATCTGCTCTCGCTACAGACGACGCATCTCCTCCTGCTAGCTGCGCAGGTCCTCAATGGCCTGCGAGCGAGGGCTCAATACCCCTGAAGAAGAGGAGGAGGGATCACCTGGTCCCTTGTCCTTGTCGTCGGGCGAACTCATGTCGCCGGTCAGTATGGGACGACAGGTCAAGTTTGCCGGATTTCAAAATCGTCTGCGTTTCTCGGGCAGTTGAAACGCTGGCAACTTTTGACTTTTCGGTTGAAAATTTGGCTAAGTGTCATGCTGACGTCAGCACGACCTGATGACATCAGCAACCAACAATGCTGATGTCGGCTCGTCCCCTCCCTCCTTTTTTTTCTTTTTTTTTTCTTCTTGTCACGTTTTTGCCGCTGCGCGGTGGCGCACGGCAGCTCCGCGGAAGCTGCGCAGCAGCTTCCGCCCAGCTGCTGCTGCAGCTGTGCTGTCAGCTACAGCAACAGCTGTGTAGCTGCGTGTGCAGCGGTGGCAATGGCGGCTGCGCTGCTGCTGCTGCTGCTGCGCGCGGCGGCTGCTGTTGCGCGCGGCGCTGCTGCTGCGCGCTACAGCTGCTGCTGGCTGCCGCCGCCGCGCGGTGCTGCTGGCTGCCGCCGCCGCGCGCTGCTGCTGCTGCCACTGCTGCGCTGCTGCTGCCGCCGCGACTGCCGCTGCTGCTGCTGTGCCGCTGCCGCTGCTGCGCTGCTAATGCCGACGCCGCTGCTGCTCTGCTGCTGCAGCCGCTGCTGCCGCCGCTGCTGCCACGCTGCTGTGGCGGCCGCTGCTGCTGGGCTGCTGCTGCGCGGCTGCCGCCGCCGCCTCTTCTGCTGCTGCTCTGCTGCTGCGGCTGTGGGGGGGGAGTGGCGGCTGCACGCACCGCAGCCGCCACACACCTCTGCGTGGCGGTACGCGCTGCTGCTGCTGCCTCAGCAGCTGCGATCTCACGTGGTGGGTGGAGTACGCGGACGGCGAACGGCCGTCTCCAACAAGTCCCAGAAGATCTGCTGCAGCGGTGACTCTCACTGCTGCTGCTCTGCTGCGTCTCTGCTGCGCAGCTCAGTGAGAACTGTCTCACTGCTCTGATACCATGAGAAAGTGCGTAGAAGCTTCCTAGCAAGACGGCCGCTGACCGGGCGTCAGTGCCTAGTCAGACGGTGACGACAGTCACAGGTCGTACACACAACGGCAAGGATTTGGCTAGGAGACACAAGTCAAAGTGTCAGAATGCTTCAATATAGCATATGCAGAGAGAAATGACAACTGAGAGGTCCAGGGCATAAATACCTGCCGCGGCGCACGGCGGGTGTCGCACGTGGCAGTCCAAGAGCTGTCCTAAAACCGGCCCAAAACCATTGTTTTGGCCGTAACTCTGCGCACACATGTCAGAATCCTACGCCGTCTGAACCTAGACGTGCAGAATCAAAAGACGCACGCAACGACTGGTCACATGCATGCATCCATCGACTGACAGCGAGTATACAATGCAAAAACATGCAAATGGGCCTCATGCCCAGTCCGCCGAAAAGCGCCTGCAAGACGTAGAAGGCACAGCAAGGAGTCCCGGTGATATCTGGGGCTCTGGAACAGTGGTCGGTCAGCTCCAGACGGGTAGTCCGCCGCCTGTCGTCGCGCCGGTGTCACCAGGGCCGCCTGCCTCAGGGATCTGCACGAGTATGGACACGGCCGAGTGGTCACAGTAAACTGTACAGGAACGGCACAAAGCACAACAGGTAGATCTCTTTGTTGAGTCCTCTGTGCACGAATGCATTGTGTATGGCCATTTTATGCAACTCCGAGCCTTGCTGGGCAACCTCGCTTAGCAGTGCCTTAGCAATGGTCTACTTCTCCACAGGGGCAAAAGTGGCATCAAAGTCCATGCTAGGCACTTGGGAGAATCCCTTGGCCATCAAGCGTGCCTAGTAGCGCTCGATGATGCCATCCGGCTTGCACGTGTGCATGTACATCCAACGTGCAACTATGGCCTTGTAACTAGGAAGAAGATGCACCTTCTCGTAAACATCATGCTTTGTGATAGCATCGAGCTCTTCATGCATGCCCTGCTCCCAGAGGGCCGCATTATGAGTGAATCGCACCTGGCGGACTACGTAAGGGTCCGGCGGGAGTGTCGTGGTGTCACAAGAGGTCGGCAAAGTGGTGAGATAGGCGGGGCATGCGACAGGACTCGACTCCGTGGCCGCAACAGCGTGGACCAACTCATCCGCGATCAGAGAGTAGCCGTATGCAGAGTTCAGCTGGATAATAGCTGCAAACAGCCCTAGTGTGTCTAGGACCATGTGAAGAGTAGCTAGCATGGGATCTGGAAGAGGACTGACAAGTCGAGACGGGCCACGGCGATTGACAAAGGGAGAAGCATGGGAGGATGACTGCAAATGCTCGAGACGGCCACCAGGAGCCCGACTTAATGGAGGAGGGTCACACAAGGACAAGGGTGCGACGGGGTCCTTACCCAAGGGATCCATACATGATTATTTGATGGTACATAAGTGGCAAATGGTAAGACTGGTAATGACCCGTGCGACAATGGTGGAGAAGATGACAGTGAAGGTGTAGACGTGATAGAGGGTGACGCGACAAGGGGTGATGAAGCAATGAGGGAGATACCGATGAGGACGTAGGTACCGATGATGATCCAAGCAAAGACACAAAGGCAGGTGCGACAGGAAGAGAGGACATAGCCGGTGGAGCGGGTGAGGATGCAAACAATGATGCAACCATAGATGTAGAAGTAAGAGGAGATGAAACATAAGTGGGACATACAAAAGGAGAGAAGACACTGTCCTTGAACTCAAGGCCATCTGGCTCACGAGCATCCCTCAAAACAGAAGATAAGACATGCAATCGGCAATGCTTCAACTGAACTTGAGCGGGAAAAAAGAAATGTCACCAGATTCAACGACAGAGTCATGGTCAACATCCCAGAAGAGCCATATCTTGGACTGTGGAGAGGTACCAAGAAACAAATAAATGTGGTTGCATCGAGAGCGCTTCCTATCATGTTATTCCTCAGGGAGCCAAAAACTTGCAATGCTCCTCCAGACATGAGCAAGATGCAAGTTGGTGCGACAACCAAACCAGTACTCGTAAGGTGTGACATGGTGAGGAAGCGGACCATGAGGAACCCAGTTCTATACCTTAATCATGTACTTCATGGCCTCATAAGCAAAGCTTCAGAGATACCAGACTCAACCAACATGGTGCGGACACTGTCAGCCAAGGTGTGATTCCAACGCTCCGAGACACCATTTTGCTGTGGCGTGTATGGAGCAGAAGACTCAAAGCAGACACCAAGCAATGTGAGAAAGTGAAGGTTTGGGCAAATGAGTTCACCACCATGATAGGAGCAAAATACCTGCAGCTTGTGCTAACAGGCACGCTGTGCTTGGATGATCCAAGACTCGATCACAAGCCAAGCCTCACTCTTCAAGTAGAGTGGGTAAATCCAACACAAGCTAGAGTAGTCCCCAGTGGGACAGAGGACGTAACGACCGCGGTGGAAAAATTCAACTGGAAATGGTCCTATCACGTCAGCATGGAGGAGAGTGGGTGACTTGTGGGTGTAAGACTCAGACAAGGGAAATAGGGCACGGTGCACCTCGCCTTGCATGTAGTCTATGCAGTCAGCAGTATAGGGTGCAGAGAAGGTAGCAGCATTCAAACCAGCAGCATGATGATAAAGAAGCAGGCTGCGAATGGCGGTAGTGTACACATGGCAAAGGTGTCGATGCAACAAGCGGGTATGCTCGAGAGAGAGTGAGGGAGCAACATGGACATGAGCAGTTGCGGACGTGTTTGCAGTGGGTAGAAACAGCGTAATACGGTACAACTTGCTACATTGGAGACCACAAAGAACAACATACCCAGAGGAATGGAGAGAGGCCCTACCAATTCCATGAGACACAATGAAGTCCATACCCTGATCATCAACAATAGTGACAGACAGCAGACTAACCTCCAGTGCAGGCACAAGAAGTGCATCAGGTAGAAACAGAGCATCCTCAGGACAAACGAGATAACACTACTAGCACCCTGGAGTTGCAGCATCTGTCCTGATCCAGCACAAAGGAACTGAACTTCAATGACAGGCTCCAACAACACGAATGTGAGACGCGACGATGTCATGTGATGAGTGGCTCAAAAATCAATAATCCAGAATCCACTTGACACGAGTACAGGTGACGTGACATGACATATGGCTATGCTCCCCGTGAAACCTATAGAGGATGGCGCGTGCCTAAAGCAAGCTGCTACGTGATGGGTATAAGGCACATGATTCAAATTCTCAACCCATACACCATCAGTGATCGGACTACCCAATGAAGATCCTCAGAGGGCTCCATCCAACTCACAATGGTAATCTTTGGACCCAACTGGAAAAATCACACCATAGGAAATTGTTGAAGGTCGAGACCGATGAGGCCAAGGTGCAGAGGTAAAACATGTGCACCAATCCAACGGTGGAGGCCTAGTGCCATGATGTGGCGGTATCACTGGTGATGCCATGTTGTTAGAAAAGGACAACTCAAAGGAGAGGAAAATAGAAGATGGGAGAACCTGATCATGGTCTCCCATGGTGCTGGGACAAATTCCGGACCACCCAGTTCTCGACTTGGGGTAGAAGATGAAACAACGCTGAAGGAGGAAAAAGGGTGAAATGAAAAAGGAGAGTAAACTAAGGTCACAAGAAGAATACCCATGTATCCTGGTGAAATCACGGGAGGTAGAGGGTCTCTCAAGGTACTTGGACAAAACGCCGAGACTTTGGGCCTTGACTAGAGTGGATTTGAGGAGAGTAAAGAAAATCAAGGTGATGAACAAAATTGAGAAGAGATGAATGAAATGGAAAGAAGAAGGAAGAAAAAGGATATAGAAGAAAAGGAAGAGGTGTGAGGCACATATGGAGGTGGATCTGGGGTCACTTGGGGCCCCTTTTTTTTTTTTCCTTTCCCCTGGCTCAGTGACTGGCAGGCTTGTCAATCGACGAGCCAGACGATCAATGACGACTGGCTTCTTTGTATGGGAAGTGGGCGGCTTCCCAGAAGTTGCATGCTGTTGCTTTGGCAGGCTGCTTTGCCAACTGTTGTGTGTGTTGTGTGTGCGACTGCGTCTGCTTTGGCTACCAGTGTTGTTGCTCATAAATGGCCACAGCTGGTGCTGTAGCTTGCGGAGGGAATGCCACCGCTGCTGCGATAGCCACTGCTGCTGAAAGTGCTGCTGCAGTTTCTAATGTTGCTGATGCTTCAGAAAGCAGTTGTTGTTGCTGCTGTGGTTGGATGCAGCATCTGTTGCGACAAACGTTGCTCCTGATTTGCTGGAAAATCTGCAGTTTCTGTTGCTGCGGCGTCTGCTGCCACCGATGCTGGCCAATGAGACGTGTGAAAGTAGCCCCAACCCCTTCTTCTATTGCAGCCGAAGACAGAGGAAAATGTAGGAGTGCAGCAAAGAACGTTTTCCACACGGTGAGAGGCACAGTGAACAGATGCTGTTATTGCTAGACTCACAGCTCTAGGGATACGGGTGAGCGGAGCAGATTTCCGCATATGTTGTTTTGGTTACAGTAGAGAACAGCGACTTCATGGATGAAGCCGCTGCAGGTTTTGCGGCAGCCGTGTCTATGACAGATGGGCGAAGAAGCCCCAGACATGCAATAGAGCGGCTGCAATGTGTAGTTGCGTGTGGCTCCAACGGCTCAGAGTGCAGCTGGTGCATGCTTGTTGTCGCCACTGAGATGGTAGCATCTACAAGAAACCTTTCCTGAGAGACTCAAGCAGCGTTTCGCCTCCAGCCCTGTTGGAGTACTACTTGGTGTGGACCCTGAGCTCAAGGCCTCCGCGTCGCCAGGATGTGTTCTCCCCCACCCAACCCAACCCAGCCCAGCCGAGACGCTGCTGCTTCATGCTCTATTGTGGAATGCGAGGATGTAGTCTTTTAAGTACTTTGATGCCATGGATAAACCCGATAAACCACCTGCTGGTGTATGGGAAAATGAAAGAAATAACCTACCACCTCCCAAACAGCAACCGGATGGATGCTAGCAACAGTACGGTTCATGGTTGTATTGTTCAGAATCGGAATAATCCAGTGACATTTATGGTGGCAATGAACATATCATGGTTGTACCTCGATGACTTTGTTGTTGTCTATGTTGACGACATCCTGGTGTATAGCCGCACGCTGGAGGAGCAGAATGGACCTATCCAAAATGTCTTTCTAGTTGTACAAGGATAACAGGTTTTCCAGAAACTCTCAGAGTGCAACTGCGTCCACCGTTTCATCAAGATATTGGACCAAAATATCATCAGCAGGTAGATCACAATGGATAAAAACAAGGTGGCAGAATTTGCTGATTGGTCAATGTCCTAAAGCAACCAAGAAGTCCAAATGCTCCAAGGGTTCAACAACTACTACTATTGATTTTGCCATAGTGTTGGTGCCTCTCTCCGGTCTCACTCATAAAACCACCAAGTGGAATTGAGGTGAGATAAAAAAAGAAGTACTCAAATCTTTGAAAAACATGCTGACCTCTACTCCTGCCTTTCATTTTCCAGATCCAAAAGTGGAATGCATCACGGACACCGATGCTTCCGATAAAGGAATTGGAGCTGATCTCCTCATATACAATGGTACTGGAGAACAAGCGGGTACTCACATATCACAAAGACTACACGGGCCAGAAATAAGCGACATGAAAAAGAAATATTGGCTGTCATGTATGCATCCAAGAAGTGGCGGTGCTTTTTGAAATGTTACCTCTTCTCTATTGACCACCACACATTCCGTAAAATCTAAGCCATCAATAAACTCAATGTATGGAGTTTCTCTAGTCCAAAATCGACTACGACATCGAGTACCATTCTTAAGGATCAAGTTCAGTGAATTCTCTGGTTGGTGACCAAATTTTATGGCCAAGATCAGCACATTGCAAGTCAAACAAGACCCCTATCTTGAGCGACTGTTTGTCAGAATTTGCAAAGATTTTGCTGGATACGACAATCATCTGGCCGATGGCTTCTACCCCCATCACTGGTCTATGACTGCTTACATGCAGGGAAGTCATAGCTTAGAGGGGAGGAAGCGTTACGTCCCTCACGTACATGAGTCCCTAAACTCCGTGGCTGGACATTTCTGTCCTTTTATCTAGGTCCCACCACGCCTTGACCTAAAGATTTTACACCGATCGGATGAGGACGTTTCGGCCACCAGCCCCGACCTCCGGTGTTCTATTCTAGAAAATTCGGACAACATTGACCGCTTTCCAGGATGGTCGACAGAAGTGTCACGACGTTTCGATGCTGTTTGGTCAACTTGTCGACAGCACTAGAATTTTATGAATCCACCCCTCGATATTCTCAAAGCCCCCTGACTTCTTGGCTTGACTTCTCGAAGTAACCACTCATGGTGCAACCTAGCACACATTGCTTGGCTCAAGCGGCGAACACCAAATGTATGCTTCATCATTATTCTTGTCATTGTGCATATGTGCTTGATTCACTCGACACTTGTGATCAAAGTAAATCAGTAACTTAATTAAAAAAAGCATACTAGTCCCAAACCTTCAAATATTCTACTGCTCCACACCTCATTACTGTGAAGCACCTACATTCTTTCAACAACCGTGGACTGTTTTGCGACAAACTTATGAACCAGAAATGTAGGCCCAAAGGCGGGTGCGTCAATGGTCGCCTCAACCATTATGGCTGAGACGCACCACGCCTAGGACGGACGGGGCCGTCATAGGGCACAGATGTAAACCATGTTTCTTAATCCTACTCATCGCACGTGGCAACACCACGTGGAAAGAGCACCCTAGCACCCCTTATGAGCGAAGGAGAAGTGATGTGATGGATTTTCCATCGCAACACTCCTCTTATCTCAAATCCGGCCATGAGGTTTTTTGCGGGCCAAGTTCCAACTAGAATCTATCCCATGTATTCTTTTGGGACTTTCATTCCTTGAAAATCAAGCCTCGAGTACCCGAAGTACTCGATTATTATTTAACAACCATTTCTAGCCATAAAACTTGTCCATACACTACAACTTTGCTCGAGGTAACATATATGAGTCATCTCATTCTCAGTATATCATGTATGCCCTCGACATATCCGATGATTTTCATTAAAACACACTTACTTCTAAATTGAAATAATTCAACTGTCCCGTTTCCTTGAACTATCTTCTTCTCCGTACTCATCCCTATGTGTTCCTTTCATGATGTACACGCGACCCTAAACTCCTTGCGTAGGTATCTTTGTCATTTCATTTGTAGCCGACCGCGTGCCGACCTCAGGATTTTTACTCTGATTGGCTGAGGGAATTTTGGCCACTGCCCCGACCTCCAGTGTTCCAGTCCATAACATTCTGAGAGCTTTGACTACCTTCCGGAATGGTTGACGGAAGTGTCGCGAACCATATCAATATTTTCACATTCATTGGTCGACTTCTCTATAGTGTAGGGGTTTTGTGGAACCGTGCCTCAATATTCTCAAAGGCCCCCGACTTCTCGGTGGATCTTCTTGAAGCAGCTACTAGCAACAAGACCTCTCACACGTCATTTTCCTGAAGCATCAAGGACCCAACATTTACCTCATTGTGATTCTTGTCTTTTTTTTGTGCTTGACTTGCTGGACATTTGTCATTTGATGTACACTTACTGGTACATACATTATTCAATTCTTTTCCTCAATTCCTTGAATCATCTACTACGCCGCACCTCATCTTTGTGAAATACTTTCTTTTTTCTTAGCATAATACATGGTAACAGGGTACAGTGATAATGGAGGGGCAGCCAACGTATCAGATTCCTGGTGATAACCTTGCACGAGTATTCAGTGCATCTCTACCATTCATAAGATTACATACCTCATGATGACAATGATGAATGGAGCAAGCGCACCCTGCAATAAGCTGTAGTAACCAACGAGGACTCTGGCAATGGAGGATCAGCAGCATAAGAACAATTACGCTCTCCAGATGAACCAGGCAGCATTGGCAACTTTTGCACCAAATGGCGCAGCACCGACGAACCTGATGGCCAACCTTGTGAAGGACCCTTCGGGCTAGGCGAACCCTTTGTCCTCGCCAATGCCCGTGGGGACGACATCCGGCATGATGGGAGGCACCAGCCGACAAGCTCGCATTCATGAAGATGTGTAATTGAAGTTGTCTGGACCAGAGAGCCCCAAAACCCATTTGCTCCAACAACTAAACGCACTAGTATAGGAGTTTCAATTTTCCCTTCCACTAGAAACAGTGCTCATCGAGAGAAATTTCCAGCTCTCAAGTGAACCCTAGATTTAACCGACACTTCCCGAATCATTTGGTCCCGCAAACTCAAAGGGACTGACAGTCAGGATGTGGCTGACGATTTTGGAGGTGTATTTCACCGCAAATGGGATCAACAATAACAACAAGAAAACTGACATTACGGCCGCGCTTTTGCGTGGCACGGCTTTAGGTTGCTGGTCTGATCTAAAGACCATCCAACTCCAGCAGGAGACCAACGGAGCCAGATCACTGATTCACATGACCGCTCTCACATGGTCGATTGCAAATGTACTGCATCTGAAGCAGATAAATGCAATGTGGCATGAATCCCTCATGCCACCAAAAACATGGAGCGACATCGCGCTTGCTACACTTGCCCGCTTTGGCATTGAATGAGAAGGCTGACGCACGCTTGAGGCTTCAATGCTTGCGTCAAAGTATACTGGTCACTTCCATGGAAGTATGAATGGCCACGACCTCGCCCCTGATGAACTCTGTTTCTACTACAACGGTCTCAAGCGAGATACTTGACACGTAATTGCCATTTTTGGCATCCACGACTTCTTGTGAACGATCTACGCAACCAATCGCATCAATTGTACCGACTAAAACGCTCGGATTCAAGAATCCAACGGCTGGCAACAACAAGGCCACAGTTCTTATCATGGCGGAGGAAAGTCATAGTTAGCACAATCCTCGTTACTTATGGAGATTGATGGCATTGATAAACTCGATCAAGAACTCTGCAACACGGAGCACAAGCGTGGTTAGTCCACGCGGACACCAGTGAAGTGGAAGAAGTTGCAGATGCCGAGGGGACTACAACGGCCTCCACAACTGAGACGTTTGTAGCCGTTCTGAAGGAGTTTGTACCGCTCGTCGAGAATTTTGAAGGGGGTTTCCCTGATGAAATTCCCCGAGAGCTACCTCCACAACAAAACGTTGACCACTAGATAGACCTGAGGCTGGGCTAGAAATCAAGGGTGAAAGGGAGCTACGGGATGAGGGACCTCAAGCTGACCGAACAAGAGAAGTAGGTGGACAAGATGTTCAGATAAGGATTCATCAGACCCTCCACATCACCCTACGCACACCTGAACCTCTGGTGAAAGAAAAAATCAAGAGATGTGGATGTGCATGGACTACGGAGCATTGAATGGCATCACTATCGAAAACCGTGAATCTCTTCCGCGAGCAAATACACTTTTTGACCAACTCCTCGGGGCTCAAGTTTTCAGCAAGATCAACCTACACATTGGTTATCATCAGATCTGAGTTTCTGATGAGGACATTGAGAAGACGGATTTTTGTACCGCATACAGGCATGTTGATTTCACTATTATGTCGTCCGCACTCACAAATTTTCCCTAAAACAACACTGGCGGCGAGTATCAACATTTATTCGTCCGTATGTTGACAACTTTGTTGTCGTGTATCTCGATGACATTCTGTTCTAAAGTTGCACATTGGAAGACAAAATGGACACTCCAATAATTTTCCAAGATTTTACAAAGAGAAAATTTTTTCAGAAAGCGCTTGACATGCGACTTCGGTCCATTGAGTTTATGGGCCACATCATTGGTGAATGAACGAATCGCCATGGACCTGGAAAAGGACGGAGGCAGTCGTTGGCCGACACCTACCAATGTTTGGATCGTCCAAGTATTTGTGGGTTTCTACAACCACTACCATTGATACGTAAAGGGCTAGTCTCCAGTGTTCGTGCCTCTCTCTATTGTCACTCACAAAACCACGGAGTGGAGTTGGGGGAGCACCGAACAAGAAGCAGTCAACTCTTCAAGAAAGGCTCTAACCTTTGTGCTAGCCTTATGATTGGCGAACCCAACAGTGGATTACATCATGGCCATCAACACATCCGATTGTGCCATCGGAGCCGTTCTCCTCCAAGAGAATTGCGGTGGAGAACAACAGGTTGTGTACATGTAATGAATTTTGTGTGTGTGAGCATTCAACTACGCGATGCACGAGAAAGAAATACTCATAGTTGTGCACACTTTCAAGACATGGTAGTACTACTTGGAATGCTGGAGATGCATCATCTGCACCAACCATCACACACTGATATACTTCAAAACTCGGTCAAATTTGAGCTGTTGATAACCTTGATGGATGCAGTTCCTTAAGTGCAACTTTGACTAAGACATCGAGTCCCAACTTGGGAAAACTAATCTAGCATATGCTCTGAGTCAACGATCATATCTATTGACCAAGATCAATAGGCTACTTATCAAACAAGACCCATACCGTGCAAGTTATTCACAAAAAGTTACAAGGTTCTCGACGGGTATGACAAAACCAAGTGTTGCATCGACGACCACTACTGGCTACAATTTACTTGCCAGGTTGTCGCTCCACCAAACAAGGAATTATGCAGAATTCCATTTGAAGGATGCCACAAAACCAATCAACGTGGTCAATTTGGCGAGGACAAGACGCTCAAGAAAATAACAAAGTTCTACTGGTGAGTCAAGATAAAGACCGACATGTCAGCCTTCTGTAAATCGTGTGACACCAATCACCGGCAAGAAAATCATCAGACAAGACCACCGGGATTCCTCTAGCCGCACCCTGTTCCGACGGAGCCATGGATCAACATCAGAATGGACTTGGTGACGGGATTGCCTACCAATCCCAAGGGATATGACGGCATCTTTGTGGTGGTGGAAATGTCTTAAAACATGGCGTCCTTCATTCTGACGACGACCGCCGTTACCGCTGAAGTAAGAGCACGGCTGTTGTTAAATCAGATCGTATGGTTGTTAGGCATGCCACGTGCCATCATAAGAGACTGGGACTGCCGCTTTACTAGCCATTTGGGCATGAATTGATGAGGCATTGTGGCAGTTGGATCTAGCTATCGACGGAGTTCCATCCTGAAACCGACGGACAAAGAGAGCTAACGCTTGAATAGCTTATCCGCATTTTATGTAAGCCAAACAGCACCGATTGGGCGGCCAAACTGCCGACTGCCGAACTCGCGTACAACTCCGCCACTTCCAGCACAAGAGGAAAAATTCATTTGGATTTGGTCTAAGGAAACCTCCAGCCACACTGACAGGACTTGAAATTCAGAGCAACATTCTTGCGGTTGACATCCACCGTAGGGACTTCTCCAGTGTTTGGGAGGAAACGCGACACACTCTCGCAAAGATAGTCGCAGCTATGAAGCATGCGACCGTACGAAATTGTAGTGATGACGTGTTCGGCACTCGCGATTTTGTCCTCCTTTGCTTGATGAACAAGAGTTTATGAAGCTCAAACCCCACTATTTGGGGCCGTTTCAAATAAAGGGGATGCAAACCCCTGTCCTCCCTCGACTTTGCCTACTTATCAGCATACTGATCCACCCTTTCTTCCACATGAGCAAGTTTGAGCACTGTCCAAAACCCAGAAAGAGCTTCCCTTTCAGAGACGTCATACCACCACCCCCTGTTCATGTGGATTGGGCGATGTAGAGTACTTGATTGAAGGCATCCTAGGAAATCGACACCAGAGAAAAAACAACCAAATCTTTGGTCAAGTGGCATGATTACAATGCTGCGTAGAATAGCTAGAAGTCCTATGTGTACCTCGTGCATTGACACGTAGCGTCGAAAGGCTTAGGCGAGCTTGAAAAAATCACCGTTGTAAAATTTGAATGACCGTCCTCGTTGGAGTGGTCTTTCCTTGCCCGAATTGTCATGGCTCACCGCGCCTATCGAAGATACGTCGTTGCTTTGTTAAAAGTAATGATCTGTTTTCTGTTTTAGTTATTCCCATTGTGTGTTTAGAAAGAGCGGTGGAAGTATCCATGATGTGTTTAACACTCTTCATTTGTCGATATGTTCATTATGGAAGAAAGTCACTATTTTCTGAATCATTGTGAAGGTATCATTGATGCACATGGCTGGTGGAAGGGCCAATCGATAAGCCACTTCTCTGATTTTCTGCATCATTGTGAAGGGCACAAGCCACTTCGGCAGCGTCTTCCGTGCACCCGTCGTTTTCAGCCGTAAATTCCGCGTGCTCAATAGCACGCGACCTCCAGGGGTGAATGATAACTCACAACGTTTTTGGTCGGCATAGGCCTTCTCGCGCTATCAAGCGGCATGTAGGTGAGCCTTGGCGTCTCGCCATAGGGCTTCCATGCGTTCGACAAAGGCCTGGACGGAGGGTACCTGATCCCCGCTACCCCCGCACTTCACCATGGAAGCGGGTACCACCGGATGCCGACGGTGGTTGAGGAAGAATGGAGTATAGCCGGTAGACTCTTTGACTGCATTGTTTACGGCAAACTTGACAGGGGCCAAGTAGTTATCTTAATCTTCCATTTCTGGGTACACATTCATATGGAGCATTTGTTTAAGTGTTCGGTTCATGCGCTCAGTCCGTCCATCTGTTTTTGGGTGGAATGCCGAGGACGTGCTTCACCGTATTTCAATCTGTTCTTGTATCGAGAGCCAAAACCGGCTAACAAAACGCAGATCTCGATTAGAGATGATCTAGACGGGTAAACTATGGTACTTGATTACACCGTCATAGAACACGCGTGTCGTCTCTTCGGTCATCACCCGGGTTGTAGTGGGCATAAAGTAAGCCATCCCTGTGCCGCGGTCTACCACGACTACGATAACATCGTTACCCTGTTTGGTCTCCGGGAGTTTCACAATGAAATCCATAGACACTTACTCCCATGGGTTGTTCAGGAGTTGGAGAGGTTGGAGCAGTCCTCCTGGTGCCTTATTGGTGCTATTGTTGCGTAAACAGAGGTCACACATCATGCAGTACTTCCGAATGACTGTGCTCCAATACGGCCACCAACAATGCTCAACAAGGGCATGCCTAGTTTTCTTTGGTCCGACGTGCTCAGATGATGGAGGGTTATGAAACTCAATCATGATGTCTTCACAAAGGTTGTTCAAATTTGGGACAACCACACGTTCACCATGCTAGTAGATTCCCGCAGCATCGACAAGGCTATGGAGTTTGATGTTCTTGGGCTCAACAAACAAAGGGTCCATGGTATAGCCCATTCAAATTTGATTTTTGAAGGGATTGATGATGATCAACAACGGCGGGGGTGGGCAGAGTGGGTTTGGTTTGAACGGGGTTGCCCACACAAGTGCTGTAAAGTGTAGGTTGGTGATGTCCTAATTTCCAGCCAGAAGAGCAACGTGCGATGGATTATGACTCAAGGGGTGGGCCACGTTGGTATGTTCTACATTGTACTCCCACGTGAATGTGAATTGTCTCAGGTGATCACTCCAACGTGCCTGTATTCTTCAGAGATTTGGTTGTGTCTGGAAGAAAGTGAGAGGGTTATGGTCAGTGACCATTTTAAGGTGCTCTTCTACACCCTCAAGGTAGCAAGGCCATGCTTTGAAAGCATGCACGACTTCCATGAGCTCTTGATCTCCCGTAGTGTACCTTGTCTGCATTCAAAAGCTTAGGGCTCTCATAGGCAACAGGGTGGACATCTTGCATGAGAACGGCTCCTAGACCTGTAACCAAAACATCATAGTGTACTTTCCAAAGTTTCTTTGGATCTGAGAGTGCAATTACCGGTGAAGACATCAGTATCGACTTCACAGCTTCAAATGCTTTGGTGCACTTTACCGACCAAACCCACGCAGCTGTCTTTCGAGTGAAGGAAGTGAGGGGGCTAACCAAGGTGAAGTAGCCTCGCTTGAATTGCCCAAAGTAGTTTGCAAGGACGAGGAAAGAGCAAAGTTTGTCGTGATGTGAGCTGTTTCCGTCCGTTTGTACAGCTTACTGTGACCACTCGGCCGTGTCCATGCTCGTGTAGATCCTTGATGCGGACCCAGCTTGCGCCGGAGCACTGATGGTTGGTGGATTCACCCGCCAGCAGCCACCAGGCGGCTGCCATGACGTCCCGGGTGCTTGCTGGGGTACTCTACAGTTTTTCTGCAGAAGCTAGAGTTTTCTCAGTGGACAGGCTCTTGAGGCCAATTTGCATGTTTTGCATTGTCCTTCCACAGATTGATGCCGGAATTGTGCGTGTGACCAGTCGTAGCGTCTGGCTTGAGATTCTGCACGTCTAGGTTCAGACGGCGCATCATTCTGACATGTGTGCGCAGAGTTACAGCCAAAACAGTGGTTTTGGGCCGGTTTTAGGACAGCTCTTGGACCGCCGTGTGCGACACCCGCTGTGCGCCGCGGCAGGTATTTATGCCATGGACCTGTCATTTGTTCTCTCTCTCTCTGCAAATGCTTATGAAGCATTCAGACACTTTGCCTTGTGTCCCCTAGCCAAACCCTTGCCGTTACGTGCACGACTTGTGACTGTCGTCACCGTCTGATTTGGCACTGACGCCTGGTCAACGGGAGTGTGGCTAGGAAGCTTCTATGCATCTTCTCAAAGTTGGCCTACGTTCTTAGGTTGAGACCAATGTTTCTCGATCTCCACCTTGCGAGGATCCACCCGGATGTCTTCTGCACTAATGATATGGCCCAGATATTCCAGCTATGGCTGCACAAACTTGCACTTGTTTCTCTTTGCAAAGAAACTATTAGCTTGAAGGATCTCAAGGTCTGTTTGTAAGTGTTTCTCGTGTTCTTTGTGGTTCTTCAAGAAGATCAAGATATCATTGAGATATACCAAGACTGACTTGTTCATCACTGCTTGAAACGTTGTGGGTATGTTTGTGAGTCCAAAACAGAGGACTCGAAACTGGTAATTCCCTAGATGGGTCCAAAAATTTGTTTTTGGTACATTCTCCTCAGTGATGCTGATCTGGTGATGTCCTTGTGAGAGGTCGAGGGATGTGAACATTTTTGCCCCTTGAAGTCGGTCAAACAAATGCTCAATGCGCAGAAGTGGATATCGGTTTTTCATAGTGAGTTTGTTCAACGTCCGGTAGTCTATGCACATCCTCAATCCTTCATCTTTTCGTTCACAAAGAGGATGGGGCCGCAAATGGGGATGGACTTGGTTCTCCGTGGAGACCCACAACGCCCCAGCGCTTTTCGCATGCTTGGCCGTCTTCTCACATGCCGGGAGCTCTCTCTCTTAAGCAGCACCCTGTCGCTGCTTCCTGTCGCCACTCTTCTCCTGCTGCCTCCATTGTCTTGCAGCATCCTGTCCTGCTCAACACAATCATGCCCGTATTGTCTCTTCTCATAGCACTTTGCAGCAACCACATCTCTCGGCTGCACCTGCAACCACAACAGCAGTTACACTGGATTTACAGCCGCTTGTCAGTCCTCCAGACAAGAAGCTTGACTCCCCTTGTACTGCCGCACGCCACGCCAATCGCGGGCGGGAGAATCCTTGCCTCTTTGATCCACCTTTGCCCACCGACAAAGACACTCCACTGTGGGCATGCATGCTGGAGGGCTCCTACTGGCGCGACGACATCACCGTAGCAACCAAATGTGAAGAGGAGGAGATTGATAGGCAGGTGTGTACGACGGATGCATTGCCTCCATTGCCGTCCCCTCTCTCTAACATGCACCCTCCTCGTGATCCACAGTTGCCAAATCCTATACCTACTGCCGATCCCGCTCCTGCTCCCTCTCCCACAACAGACGAATCAACTATACCGTCCACAAATCATGAAGTTCCCAGAGTGATACGCATCCTCCCAGTCTACACAGACTGTATTGGCTTGGCAGGGGCCATTCTTGACGTAGCTGCAGGAGCCGTAGCAACCTTTGCAGCTACTACCCGTGCGTGTAGAGCCTGGGTGCAGACAGCTGTGGGCTGTGCAGCCAAAGCCTATGAACATGCAGCAACATCTCTTACACTGCTCACCGCTGCAGCTGCCAACATAGCCACACTGGTCACCGCAGCAGCAGCCGATGTTGCTACTACAACATCACCCTCCGACGATGCAACAGCAGCCTTTGTTGGCTCCATCCACGTATCCACCGCAACTGCAGTCGTAACTCCCACCGGTTCCCCTCCGGAGCTCACACCTCACATCACCACGGGCGTCCTCATTGCGTAAGCATCAATAGCAGTGGCGGGGGCCACAGTCATAGGTCTTCTTTACCTCACTGTGGAAGTTTCTGGGTGGGTGGCTGTTCTCTTCTCCTCAACTACTGTAGTGGTGCCACCTCTCTTCGCACTATGGCCACGTCACTCGATCGGTGAGCACTCCTTCACACTACATATTGCACATTCATTCTCATCTCCCTTACCTCCGCTTCTCACCATGCCATGGCCAGAAGAAACGATAGAGGCCCTGCAAGCCGCCCTTAGTGAGGTGCAAACAACTCGTAGGAAGGTTGAGGATG
The DNA here is from genome assembly GCA_023375785.1 of Penium margaritaceum. Taxonomy (NCBI): domain Eukaryota; kingdom Viridiplantae; phylum Streptophyta; class Zygnematophyceae; order Desmidiales; family Peniaceae; genus Penium; species Penium margaritaceum. The sequence continues at coordinate 74,790 of SZWC01000331.1, read as the reverse complement.
AACTCCAACAGGGACGTGAGGCTAAGCATGAAATAGCTGCCACCGTGGCTGCACTAGTCATAGAGCGTTGCCGCACTATCCCAGGCCTTGCTGCCGTCCTCCCAGCTGAAGAGACCGCATTGGCTGATTCTTCTCTTCCTCCCTATGGTGGTGTCCCTAGCTCTTCCTCCCCTGCTCTCTCTTATCTGCTCTGGCCCGAGTTCTTCTCGGAGCCAAGCAGAGAGACTTCGAGACACCACCACCTCAGTTCACGTCTAAGATCACCTTCAATTCCTTGGAGACACGCTTCAGTGCGTGGGCCCAGGATGAACTGCTTTGGGAATGCTACTCCCATGCCAAACCGCAATTTGTACCCCAGCCTGCTGCTCGTTGTCATTTCCAGGGTCTGCAACAAGGCTGGACATCGCACATGAATGTCATCATCGTGAATAGTAGTCATAGCAGTAGTGAGGATAGCAGCACAGCCGGCAGCACCACGGGCATGGCTGGCACCAAGACGGGGGCCAGCAACGCCGGCACGACGGAGGCCAGAACCGCTTCCATAGGGGTGGCCAGCACCAAGGTGGGCAGCGTCAGGGCCAAGGCAATGTCCCAGCAGGCCAGGGGCACCCTCAAGGGGGTCAACGCCAGGGCCAGGCCTTTTGTAGCGATGCAATGCCCTGGTTCACATGGTGACTAGTGTTGACACGGACGCCCTCGCGAGGTGGATCTGTATTTTGAGGGAGGAGTGGCCGGACGCGCTTGCCGTTCCTAGCATGGCCATGAGCAGGATTTTCAAGACCCCAAGTAGCCAGGAGTAGGATGCTATCTGTGGTTGCAGTTAGTCATGGAGAGGACAAGGGTAGACAATTCATTTTTTGTGATGATGATCTAACTTTGAATTTCTTTTAGCACAATGTTTCTCAACAATCTATGCATCATTCATGAATCTCGAGTCCCTCTTCCATGATCGCTCACGTCCACTTGTCTATGCAACCAAAGAACCTGGAAAACCGTACATGTTTGGTCATTGCTACAAAGGAAACTTGGCCCTCTATCTTGGAAGCTGCACATGAGGGTCACACGAGAAATTCCCTAACATCAATCACGGTGGTTGTACCTGTCGGTCTAGAGATGAACATGTTTGCCTTCAAAGGATGGAAGCTTTTGGCCTCGTTCACAAAAACACACGGCATGTGGGAAGGAATGGATGCTATGATGGAGCTACAAAGAAGCACTCATGCCTATCACATTTACCACTTGGAGGGCAAGCTCCCATCAAGACTTTTCCTACTCAAGTTTGAAGCAAGCATGACCATATAGTTTGATGACAAGCTAGCAGGTATTCTAGCAAGCATCCTTTCCCATACCAGAGTAGATGACTCCTTCGTGAGTAGAGAATTTGTGCGCAAGTGGGAGTTGAAGTACACTCCTTGTACAGGCACAGTGATTGTGAATGACGATAGGGAGGTGCTAGTGATCGATGAGTGTATAGTACGACTCGTGTTTTTTGGCTTCAAAACCACTATTCATCTAATAGTGTTGGACCTCATGGACCCCTTTGATGTTGTGCTAGGGGATCCATGGCTGGGGAGCTACAGAGCGCTTATGTATTTCACCTCGAAGACATTACGAATCTGTAGTGGATGATGGACTATCACTTTGTCTCCAATCCCCCAGATTCAGTGCCCTAAAGCCCTACCCCAAGCCAGCCTCACAGCACTCCAAGTGAAAGAAGGCTGAGGCAAGGCTGTCAGTATTTCTTGCCGACCTTCAAGAAACTTGATGATGAGGTGGAGAGTGACGTACCCTCAGGGGTTGCCAAAATCCTCTCCACGTTCTCAAACGTGTTTGAACCTCCACCAGATGGGTTGCCACCCAAGCGTGCGGTCGGTCACATCATCCCTTTAGAACAAGGGGTTGTGCCTCCCTTTTATTGGTGTACCTTTTAAGTCCGGCACAACGACAAGATGCCAAAACACAAATCAAGGAATGCCTCACAAACCACCACAAGATAGCGAAGATGGCTGAAGCAGTGCTCTGATCGTAGTAGCGGGGAGCAGCAGCAATGGGGTGCTTCTTAAGAGAAGGAGCAGCAGGCAGTTCCCAGCACGTGAGAAGAAGACCAAGCACGTGAAGAGTGCTGGGGAGTTGTGGGCCTCAAGAAGAGAGAGGCAGGACCACAGCGGAGAGGGCAGAGCCCCCTGGACGAAAACTGCCATCTGGGGTTGAGCGATGGACAGCCGTCCGTGGGAGCGGGTGACCGCAAGACGGGGTCCTTGTGGTCGTGGCAAAGGAAGGGTACGGACAGTTGCACCACTCTTAGGTGCTAGCTGCTGGGTGCCATGGACGTGGAAACAATGATGTTAACCAGCTAACAGAGAGTCGGAAAGCAGCCAACGGAGAGGATGCCGGAAGCCCGTCGATGGCGCCGAGTGTTTGTTGAGTGGGTCACAGGCCTAAGACCAATGAGCAGTAGGGATGGAACCCTAAGGCTCTGATACCAGTAGTTACTCTGTAGCTTCCTAGATAGGTTGCTTGTGACGGGGTGGGTCAGCACAAGAGAGGATAAGGCACACCGTGGATGTGGTAAAATACTTGCCTTAGGACTCAAGTTTCACCAAGGCAAGAAGTGAGTGGGAAGTGAGAGAGTTAGTCTTGGTGAGCACGCACCCGCACCGAGCACCACGCTCGGTGTTGGTGCGTGCTCACCAATACGTGGAAGCTTCCTAGTGACACAGCCACTCACGAGGCGTCAGTACCTGGTCAGATGGTGACGACAGTCACAAGTCGTGCACACACCGGCAAGGGTTTGGCTAGGAGACACAAGGCAAAGTGTCACAATGCGTCAATAGAATTTGCAGAGAGAAATGACAAATGACAGGTCCATGGCATAAGAACCTGCCGCGGCGCACTGTGGGTGTCACACGCAGCAGTACAAGATCTGTCCTAAAACCGACCGAAAACCACTGTTTTGGCCATAACTCTGCGCAGACATATCAGAACGCTACACCGTCTGAACCTGGATGTACAGGATCAAAATCCAAACTATATCACTGGTCACATGCATGCATCCGGCATCAAACGGTGGGCACACGATGCAAAAAGATGCAAATCGGGCCCACGACCAGTCCACCGATAAACTCCTGCGTGCTGTAAAAAAATTGCAGGAGGTCCCGAGTAGCGTCCGGAGCTCTAGAACGGTTTTCAGTCAGCTCCAGGCTAGTAGTCCGCCACCAGATGACGCATCGGTGCCACCAGGATCCGCATCAAGGATCTGCATGAGAATGGACACGGCCGAGTGGTCACCGTAACTTGTACAGGTCCACAGGAACGTCACAACTCACAACACTCCCCCATGACCCGATGGTACGCATGTTCATACGCATGCAGTACTGAGGCGAGTACAACAACGAGTGCAAAGACAAATGTGACACAGACACAATCACACCCCACACTCAACCACTCTCGGGCAAGGGGCGAAGTCCAACAGAGCAAATGGCAACCAAGAACATTCCGCATGCTAGTGCCTTCGTCAAGAAGTCAGCACACTGCATGTCAGTGCCAACCCTTATGATGGAGATCACGTGTCGCTCCATCAGATCACACACAAAGTGATGCTCAAGCGCAATGTTCTTCGTGCAAACATGGAAGACACCAGAGTTCTCCGCAATGGCAAGAGCACTCTGGTTGTCGCAATGAAGCACAATGGCGGGTACTGAGTGGCCAAGCTCAAGGAACAGGCGCTACAGCCATACCGCCTTAGCAGCTCTTACACCCAGAGTAATGTACCGCAACACTCGCACAGCCTGCCTCCGATGAGCTACATGCAATACAACCCTGCTTCCCGCTGCGACAGGACACAGCGGTCCCACCGAGCACGAACACGTAACCGGTGCGACAGCGTCCATCTGGGCTCCAGGCCTACTCGCGATGAGTGTAGCCGTCAAGGACCACCGAACACTGCCGGCGAAAGCAGAGTCTGGGGTACTGTGTGGAGACCACGTACCGCAACACTCGCACAGCTGTGTGAAGGGCTCTAGCGCATGGAGCCTTAAGAAAACTGGGCAAGGAGGTTGACAGCAAATGCAATGTAAGAACGTGTGGTGGTGGCCAGGTACATTAGAGATCCGATGAGACGAAGGTATAGGGTCACATCCACTGTCTCCCCCAACTATGTGGGATCTTCCACCTTCAAGGCATCCTGCCCGTCAGGCGTGAGAGCTGTGGAAGCCGTGGGCAATGTGTTAAGAACATCGCTGAAGCGCTCCCTCACAACAAGTGCGTATTGGGCCTAATGCAGTAGTAGAGTACGACGTCTCCGGTCTCGCACGATCTCCATGCCAAGAAACACTGCTGCAGAACCAAGGTCCTTCATCGTGTAGGCAGTCTCGAGGACAACCTCGGCCTCCTTTACGGCCTCCGGTGAAGGAGACACGCTAAGAAGGTCATCGACATAGACTAGGATGGCAGTGAATTGCTCAGGCATTCGTTGGATGAAGAGAGAAGGATCAATCACGCTCTGTACATATGCCGCACTAGTCCGGGTGCGAATGATTTCCTGGTTCCAACACCGAGGAGACTGCTTGAGGCCATACAAGGACTTCCGCAAGTGCCAGACCTTTTCACCGTCCTCAAATTCGGGTGGCTGAGCCACATAAATCTCCTCATCCATAGAGCCATGGATGAACGCATTGTTCACATCCATCTGGTGCAGTTCCCAGTCATGCTGAGCCACTACACCGAATAGAGATTGAGCTGAGGTCATGCGGCCGAAAGGGGCAAAGGTGTCAGTGTAATCGATGCCCTCAATCTGAGAGTACCCCTTGATGGCCAAGCGAGCCTTGTGGCGTTCCTGTGAGCCAACAGGCTCTACTTTCTTGCAAAATACCCACTTGACCTGAATAGCCTTCCTCAAAGGTGGAAGGTCGACTAGCTCGTAAAATCCGTGCTCTCAGATGGCGCGAAGCTCATCCTTGCAGGAAGCACGCAAAGCGTTGGTATCCTGTGACGATAGAGCTTCCCTCAGTGTGCCCGGGCCAGGCGCCATAGAGAGAGAAATCTGTGTGGGAAGAGCGCACGCCTCAGTGCTAGGTCTGACGACCACAAGATCGGCTGCTGCATCACAAGAGATATGAAACTCGCGAGTGATGAGGTTGTGCCCTACGGGACACACTGGATGTACCTTAGTTTCCTCAGTGCGGACACTGAGGCCTAGGGCCTTTGTGCCAGGATCACCACTCACGATGTTGCAAGCGAACCGCCTAGGTGCGGGACCAGACACTCACTGAACTCCGGAGTCTAATGGTCGAAGACAATCGCCAGACTCACAGGAGTAACCCGGGCTCAAGGGGCGCACCTCAGGCATAGGAACGGGCATAATCAGCTGGGGAGGGCTAAGGCAAGGGAGCTCGTGAAGCCGTGCGAGGAGATGCGGGTGTGGGCGACACAGGGCTTGGTGTGACAGTAGGAGCAGGTAAAGCAAGTCCATGCACAGAGGCAAGAGTGTCAAAGGAAACAGGTACGGTCACAGGAGTACGCACAGGTATAGGATCATGGGTACCTGTGGGGTGCGAGGGGACAGGGGTTGAAGCCGGTGGTGCTGGATAGATCTCTAGACGGACAGCGATGATTGCTTGGTCATCAAGAGCCGGAGAAGTGGAGGGACCTCAAATGGACACATCAGCCTGGCGGACGGTGCTTGCAGGCGCAGAGTCCCTCATCCGTCGAGAAACCCCATATGTGAGATTGTGTGTGATGGACAGCGACGTGATCGAAGTCAGATCACGATAGGTAAGGGAATAAAAGAAGAGCACATCGCGGGACTCAACAATGCAACGACTAGTAGGGTCCCAAAACCTCCATGCCTTTGACTACGGGGAGATACTGACGAAGGCACACAAGCGACCCCGCGGTGAGACCTTGGACCCCTCCTGGTCCTCGGTGTACCACACAAAAACCAAGGATCCCCAGACGCAAGCGAGGCGCAAGTCAGCACGGTGGCCAAACCAGAGCTCATGCAGTGTGATGTGGTCCGGAAGAGGACCATGCGGGAGGCCGTTCTAGACCCAAGTCATGTAGGCAAAGCCTTCGAAAGCGAAGGACTTCGGAAGACCGCACTCAGTCTGCATAGCGCGAACCGCATCCTCCATGGTGCAATGCCACCGCTTACAGACACCATTCTGCTGAGGAGTAGCAGGAGTAGAGACCTGGTGAAAGTTCCCGTGCTCGGCGAAGAGGCTAACCATCTCGCCACAAAAATCGCCGCTGCGATCCAAGCGGAAGGTGTGCAACGAGTGACGGGGCTGACGCTCAGCCATCACTAGCCAGAGGCAAACCTCAAGAGCGGCGTTACTCTTCTGGCGCAGGCTGTAGACCCACCGCATCCGGGTGAAGTCATCAGTGAGGGTCAGGACGTATCGATCCCGATCGGACCGAGACTCAACAGGGAGGGGACCAAGAAGGTCGGAATAGACTAACTTGAGAGGGCAAAGTGCGCGTGAACGGGAGTCAGGGTAGGTGCAACGATGCATCTTACCCTGAGCATAGAAGAGACAGTCGGTCTTGGGTGGCTTCTTGAAAGAAGCCGCGTCAAGGCCGAGGGCGGGCTGTGTCCAAATGAGCTTCGATACAGTGTCGGAGCCTACATGACACAGGCGACGATGAAGCAATCGTTGGTGTTCAGGAGACAGAACACTGGTGACAAAAACACGAGGGGAAGGGGAGGGGGAGTAAGGAGCAGAAGTTCAAGAGACACAATACAGATCATCCACAATAGAGGCACGCAAAACAACGCTACGATTGTCAACAACAGTCACAGTCGCGGACTCTGCAGTGTGCTCCACAGAGAGTCCCATCAGTTTGCAAGCACGTATAGCAAGCAAACTGAGCTCAAGGTGAGGCACAAACAACACCTTGGAAAGATGCAAGGGGCCAGACGGACCATTGATATACGCAACCCCAACCCCAGACTGGTAAGGATTGACCAGAGCTTGTGCGAACGGAACAAACAGAGGCAACAGGGCCAAGAACAACGAAATCACGGCGACGACATGTCATGTGATGAGTGGCACCATAATCAATGATCCAAGTGCCACCTGAATCACGACTAGAGGACGTCAATGTACAGCGGGCATTGGAGCACTCGGCTACAGATGGACGCTTGGCAGCTGGTGCGGAAGAACAACGAAGGGCACACAGGTGAGACTCATGAATGCAATCTGTACAGTCAGGCCCATCCTCATCACATGCCGACTGTGCCCCCCCACACGAGTCATCCCGAGCCACAAGGACAGACGGATCGACAGTGTGTGAACCACCCAGCTGTGACAACACACTCGTACCTCCCTGAATGCGAAGCGCCAGAAGGTGGCGGAGCTCGGCAATGGTGCAGTCACGTGGGTCTGGGTCGCCTCTGGTCACCGGTGGTGCAGCGAGAACTACTGCGGTCGTGGTCGCCGCGCGTCCGGAGGATGTGCTGCTCGACGTGGACCGTAGTGCGTGCGTAGCTTGGAGCCCGCGAGTAATACGTGCCCAGTTGAGCGACTGCTGGCACTCAGTATAGCAATGAGCGCCTCCACAGTTGTAGCAGTGGACAGAGCGTCCACTACTACTGCCCGATGATGACTGTTGCTGTGACTGCTGCTGGCCAGAGCTGCGCCTCCGTCACCCCTTCTTCCCTTGTGCTACTGCCGCGACACCGTGTATCTGAGTTGGTGTAATCAGGGTGGAAGGGGAGGAGGAGGACGTGGCAGAGGATGGAGGAGTCTGCAAGAGAGGCGTCGGTGGGGATGCGACAATTGCTGCTCCAAGGGAGGTCGCTTGATGAACCACGGCTGCCTCACGGGCGGAAGTCACCTGGAGAAAGAGCTCTTGCGCCCAGGGAAGGAGCTATAGTGACGCTGAAAAAGGCTCGAGCACGGCATCGCTGTACCTCGTGAAGATGTCTTTGTGCTCAATTTGAACTCTGAGCATGATCGTGTAGAGCGCCCATAGCTGTGTACCTCTTGACGTCCCAAGGCACGTCTAGATGCGCATGGCTCGTCGCTAGTAGTCGGCTGCAGGCTCGGTAGGCCCCTGATGAACTGAGAGAAAGGCACGAATGCGCGCGGTGCTGGTGGCGTGCGTCTCTGCAGCAAGCAGGGACAATGCCAGGTCCAACCCCCCGCGATGATCAGCGCCGGTGCCTGTGTCCGCCTCACCAAGGAGCAAACGGAAGTTGACGACGGTCTCGTGCAGCATGGCATAGAGAAGTCCGTGCATTGCCCTAGCCGCTTTCAGCACCTGTGCTCGGTCCGCAGTCTCATACGGGCTGTGGTAGTAGGGCCAGACGCCCTCTGAAGTGGCTCAAACCTGGAAGAGGATCTCCCACCATTTAAAACCGTCCTTGCTGGCATACCGTGGGGCCTGTGTGCCACTCCGTAGGTAGAGCAACCACAGGCTAGGAAGGACGAGGGATGGGAAAGACGCCGGGAAGAGGGAAGTTGCTGGGGTGGAGGTCAGATGATGATCGAATCTCGGGAAAGCAAGATGTGTGTGGGGGCCGAGAGCTCGTCTGAAGCTGACGGAGACACTCCTAAAGCACATGAATCTCACGCTCTGGGGAGTCACCCTCCATGCTTGGCATATCTGGATCCTCGTCCCAAGGATCAAGACGTGGAGGGACGGCTTTGGCTCCTGTCTTCGGTGCTGGAGCTGACTGCTATGTACAGGTTGAGGCCCCGGCCGCTCCCCCAGAGGTCTGTCGTGGGGTCGTGGAATGACCCCAGAGAAGCTCTGTGAGTGTGCGGATAGCGTCAGTCTGCTCCCGCTACAAGCGACGTATCCCGTCCTGCTGGCTCCGTAGGTCCTCAATAGCCTGCGAACGTGGGCTCATGACCCCTGAGGAAGAGGAAGAGAGATCTAGTACCCTTTTCTCTTATCGTCGGACGGAGCCATGTCGCCGCTCACTATGGGCCGAAATGTCAATGTGGTCCAATTGCAGAAATGTCAGCGTTTCTTGAGGAGTTGAAACCCTGGCAAGATTTGACGCTCCGATGAAAAATATCACAAAGGCAAGTGCTGATGTCAGCAGGAAGTTGCTGACATCAGCATGACCTGGTGATGTCAGCAACAGAAAATGCTGATGTCAGCTCCCCTCCCCCCCTTCTTTTTTTTGTTTGTCAACCCTCGCGGCTGCTGCGCGAGCTGGCGGCCGCTCGACAACAGTTACGCGGGAGTTGCGCGGAAGCTACGCAGTAGCTTCCGTCGGCTACTACTGCTTCTGTTGCATCGTCAGCTACAACAGGAGCCACGCGGCCGCGTACGGAGCACTTGCACACACGGCTGTGGCAGTAGCCGTGTCCTGCTGCTGCTACGCGCTACGACTGCTGTACGCTACTGCTGCCGCTCCGCGCTGCTACCGCTACTGGTGTCGCTACTGTTGCTGCCGCTACTATTGCTGCCGCTGCTGCTCTGCTACTGCCGCTGCTGCTGTTGCTTCCGCTGCTACCGTAGTGCTGCTGTGCTGCTGCCGCCGCTGTTGTTGCTTCCACTGTTGCTGCAGTGCTGCTATGCTGCTGCCGCCGCACGCTGTTGTTGTGGTGCTGCCGCCATGCGCTGCTGCAGCCGCTGCTGCTGCCGCTGCCGCTATGTTGCTACTCTGCTGCACTGTTGCTACTGCTGCTGAATAGTACTGCTGCTGCATGTGCCAATGTCGGCTGCTGCTGGCAACTGTAGTCTCACGTGGTGATGGTGAGCGACATTGACGGCGGTCGGCTGTCGTCGACGCGTCCCTGTGGATCTGCTGCAACGTTGAGTCTCACTGCTGCTGCTCTACTGCGTCTCTGCTGTGCAGCTCGGTGAGAACTATCTCACCGCTCTGATACCATAAGAAGATGGGTGGAAGCTTCCTAGCGACACAGCGGCTGACTAGGCGTCAGTGCCTGGTCAGACGGTGACGACAGTCACAAGTCGTGCACACACCGGCAATGGTCTGGCTAGGAGACACAAGGCAAAGTATCAGTATGCTTCAATAGCATTTGCACAAAGAAATGACAAATGACAGGTCCATAGCATAAGTACCTACCGCGGCGCACGGCGTGTGCCGCACGCGACAGTGCAAGATCTGTCCTAAAACCGGCCGAAAACCACTGTTTTGGCCGTAACTCTGCGCAGACATATCAGAATGCTACGCCTTCTGAACCTGGACGTGCAAGATCAAAAGCCGAACGCTATCACTGGTCACATGCATGCATCCGGCATGAAACGGTGGACACACAATGCAAGAACATGCAAATCGGGCCCACGGCCAGTCCACCAATAAACTCCTGCGTGCTGCAGGAGGTCGTGAGTAGAGTCTATAGCTCTGGAACGGTCGTCGGTCAGCTCCAAGCTGGTAGTCCGCCACTAGATGACGCACCAGTGCCACCAGGATCCGCATCAGGGATCTGCACAAGTATGGACACGGCCGAGTGTTCACGATAACTTGTACAGGTTGATAGGAACGTTACAAATCACAACAGGGTGGGATTGTGCCGCCACCCTGGGATTGAACCCGACCACTAGGCATTAAACCGAGAGTGGCTAGTCACCAGTGCACGGCCTGAACTGGCACGATGGCCCTGTAAGGATCAGCACCTGGGAAGATGCAACTCCCCCAAAAACAATCAGAATCAAGCAAACATGATGCTGGGCCCAGCAGTAAGAATGTACGAACTTCTAACATCTACCGCAACACAAACAAAAATTCATGCAATGGTCATGTATGTGCCAAAGGGCACCCCTGGGTTGAGCAGTTGCTTCATGACGTCAGAGATTCCAGTTATGGTGGACTCGCATGACGTCTCCCAGGTGAAGCCATTCTCATTTAATCCGTGCATGTGTATGCACGGGAGTGGAAGACAAGAGGGCATAGAGATGTGATTGTCCAACGAACTTCAACAATTCGCACGCATTGTACGATTTGAGTGTTGAGGCCCTATGATATCCATTATTGTGATTCTCGTCATTGTATACAGGTGTTCGACTCACTGGACCCTTGTCATTGAAGTACACTTATTGCTTAATGCAAATCATACATTTGTCGTTATTCCTTGAATTTTCTACTAAACCGTACCTTATCCTTGTGAACCATCTATATTATGCTTGGCCTAACATAGGAAATCATACATTTCCTTTTTGGTGTAACAGGCTTGGCGCAACACAGAAAAGGCTTTTAGTTTCTAGGCGGGGGATGATCTGGTCTATTGTTAGAGGGGTATATAGCAGTTCTGCTCATCCGACTTTCCATACATGTACCAGAACAAAATTTTGCAAGATAATGGAATACTTTGCGAGTGGGGGCTACGTCAGACCTAATCCCAGAATGGGGGCTTCTAGTAGCTGGTGGTGCCAGAATGGGGGTGTTTGGGAGTTTAGCCATGCGTTTCCGCTCATCCGAGATTCCCTAGGCTTGTGAATTGTGCAGCGCAGCGAGGGGTTTGACATTGCTGCTTCAGGTTCCGCACAAGCAGATTGGCGTCGCCGCAGTACCGCGGTCACCATCTGCATGATGGCAACGACCGGTGCACATGCGCGAGCTGCTACTGCTCTGTATTCCCCTCTGGCGAGGATGCCAGAAGTATCTGCTTTACCTCTCGGACAGTTTTTGGAGTCGTGTCGTGTCCCCTCAAGACCTCATTTTGCTTGCAGTTTGCTAACGCAGTTCCTTTCAAAATTTTCTTTCTCTGCGGACTGAGTTGTCGAAAATGTTTTACATTTCGACCGGTAACATCGACATACATGACGTCAGCCGCCGCTGACACGTGTGTCAGGGTATCCGTCGCACAACATGCCGCCAGATATCACATGCCGTCAGAAATCACATGCCGTCGCAGCAGCCGTGGGCCACGGCGGCTCGCGGAAGCAAGCTACGGCGACCGATGCAGCCTAGGGGGGAGCAGTAATCACCCACACACACAAATCCACATCACGAAACGTAGTAACATGTGAAAAGGGTTCAGTCGTGTTACTTCTTAGCCAACAATTCTTCCCGTTGCGGTTTGCGAACATTTCGCAAATACTCCATGGAGCGTGCCGAGCTGCTTTCACTGATGCACATCACCTCACACCTCTTCACGGTTGGATCGCCGAAGTTGAAGTAGACGTCCTGCTTGTCGACAGATGACAGTGCACGTGGCGTCGTACGTAAACCCGCAGCAGACAATGCGCACAAATATGTGTGTCGTTCGTTTCTCCTCCGCTTCGTCACACACACACCCCGCCATGAGATGAGAGCGTCCGGAAGAGTCGCCATGAAAGCGTATCCCCCGACCATGGAGGATGCAGTTCCACGGCAACCGGAGCTCGAGGCCGAGGGCGACGGAAGCGGAAGAGGAAGCGCACCTGCGAATCAAAGGGTTGCGATAGCAGCAACGTAGAAGACCGCCTCCCATCGCCACTGTTGGTTTGTGCCACACAAACACAGCTCGAGCGGTCTTCACTTTCCGGCGATCAGTCCCGACCTCCAACCGACACTATCGATCTTCCGAGCTCCAGATTCGTTCCTGTCTCACAGAGCCACAGCGACACCTCCACACCACGCAACAGACCATGGCCGTGAGAGCGAAGGTGGCGGCAGCAATCCGCCAAGTTGTCCGTGCAGCAGTGGGCGGATTGTTCCGCCATGGAGAGCGCAGCCAGCGTGGCAAGAAGCAAGGCGAAGGGAAAGAGCGCAAGGAGCTGTCCAAGCTGAAGGCCGCTGCCGCTGTCGTCCCAATCGACACCGTCGTTGACTTTGAATCTGAGGTGAGCATCGGTTGAGTAGTGAGTGATCACAACAGTCTGCGATGAGCAACGCCTTTGTACGTTTCGTTTGAAAATTGTCTTCTTGCTCCGATTAGGCGGTATGGTACGGTATTGCATCTTGCTTATAGCACCATAAGCAAGATGCAAATATACACGAAGGACCAAGGCTAAGTTAAACATGGCTCCAGAATAATGGCCTTCCTTGGGCTCTCTGGTTGCTGTTGCTGCGAGCTGGGGCCCTTTGTTTGCATTCCCTTCTTCACAAGCATTTGGCATTCCGAAAGCGATTGACGTCAGACGGCAGTGGTAACTTGAGAGCTCCAAGCTGCTTGGAGGGAAGATCTGGGCCGAACATGCAAGCGAGCTCATTGGTCATGGTTTGGTTCGGGTAGGGGTCATTGTTTTCCGAACTCCTCAGAGAATAGCAATGCAATAAGGCAAGACAAGATTCCGGTGAGGCAGGGCTATGTCTGATTGCATTTCACGTGCACCACCACAAATGTTTTGTGTTGTGCAGGTTCACGAGTGCAGCGTTCAAGCAGCTATTTCAGTTGGGTTGAAGAGTGAAGGTGACGTGTGCGCGGCCCATCTCCCTGTCACGAAGGCCACGAGCTATGAAAGCAGTCTTGGCGTTGATGCACACGCGTATGGAGCTAGTACAAGCAGCAGCAATAGCAGCAGCGGCGGCAGCAGCCGCATCAGCAGCAGCAGCAGCAGCAAGTCCCCCATTGCCTCTGGGACTACCAAGGCTGACATGAGAACGATGAGTACCAACACACCATGCAGCATGACTAGCATCACGAGCTGCTCCCAGGAGAGCGGTGCCGATCCCAACAACAACATGCACAGCACCGTTGCCTGTGGCCGGGTGGATGGGCTAGTCTACGCGGAGGATGATTTTGCGGCGCGTGAGGATATATCTTCTGACCCTTTTGCACTGAGAGCTGTGGGGATGCTGGAGAAGGCGGGCGAAGGGAGCTTTGGCGAGGTGTACGTTGGCAGCACTCCTTACTCAGGCGACATGCAGGCGTTCAAATTTGTGCGACTTGC
>SZWC01000331.1:23026-37134 GCA_023375785.1 Penium margaritaceum | reverse complement strand
CTTGCTTCTAGTAGGAGGGAAGGTGTCCAGAAGACCAAGACACCTCTAGATGCCTTGTAGGACAAGTCACCCCTTCTAGAAGGTGTGCCACCTTCCTGGACCCTCACCTGGCCTTCTAGAAACTTAAAGAGGAACTCTAGAGGTTGAGCTAGCTTCCTGGCATCTATTTTCCACCTCCCTTGAGGCAGGGCAGAATTTCATCTTGTGGGACTTGAACCCGGGCCCCTGCCTCTAGAGGTGGACACCATTAACCACTAAGCCACTAAGGCTTGTCTTTTTGGTGTTCCTTTTTGGAGTCACTCCTGCCATGGTGAGGAGCATCATTCCAACAGTTACTATTAAGATTTTTTCAAAAACTATTTTACGCACTTTATTGGTCAATCTCTAATAGCAAATTAAAATTGCATAAGGGATGTTGAAAATGATGTTATGAGAAAATGCGTGGAAGCTTCCTAGCGATATTGCTGCTGACTAGGCATCAGTGCCTGGTCAGACGATGACGACAGACACAAGTCGTGCACAAAACAGCAAGGGTCTGGCTAGGGGACACAAGGCAAAGTGTCAGAATGCTTCAAATAGCATTTGCAGAGAGAAATGAAAAATGATAGGTCCATGGCATACGTACCTGCCGCGGCGCACGGGGGGTGTTGCACGCGGCAGTGCAAGGTCTGTTCTAAAACCGGCCCAAAACCACTGTTTTGGCCGTAACTCAGCGTAGACAAGTCAGAACGCTACGTCGTCTGAACCTACACGTGCAAAATCTCAAGCCGGACGCTACGACTGGTCACATGCATACATCTGGCAACAAATGGTGAACACACAATGCAAAGACATGCAAATCAGGCCCACGGCCAGTCCACCAAGAAAACTCTACAAGCTGCAAAAAAAATTGGAGAAGGTCCCAGACAGCATCCAAGTCTCTGGACCCACCGTCGATCAGCTTCGAGCAGGTATTCCACCACGAGACGATGCCCCGGTGGAACTGGGTCCGCATCAGGGATCTGCACAAGCATGGACACGGCCGACTGGTCACAGTAAACTGTACACGTTGACAGAAACGTCACAAATCACAACACTCCCCCATGACCCGATGGTACGCATGTCCATACATGCGCAGCACTGAAACAAGTGCGACAACAAGTGCAAAAACATTCGTGACACAGACACAGACACACCCCGTACTCTGCCACTCTCAGGGAAGGGGCAAAACCCTACGGAACGAATGGCCACCAGAAACTTCCCGCGCGCCAGTGCCTTCGTCAACCATGATGCATGTCAGTGCCGACGCATATGACGGAGATCACGTGTCGCTCCACCAGATCACGCACGAAGTGATGCTCAACCGCAATGTGCTTTGTGCGAGCATGAAAGACACCTGAGTTCTCCGCAATAGCAAGAGCACTCAGGTTGTCACAACGAGGCAGAATGGCGGGCACTGACTGACCCAACTCAAGGAACAGGCGCTGCAGCCACACTGCCTTAGCAGCCCCTGCACCCAGAGCAACATACTCTGCCTCCAACAAGCTACGTGCGATGTAGCCCTGCTTCCCACTATGCCAGGACATAGCAGTACCACTGAGCAAGAACACATAGCCGGTGCGACTGCGTCCATCTGGGCTCCAGGCCTAGTCGCTGTCGGTGTAGCCGTCAAGAACCACCGAACACTGCCAGCAAAAGCATAGTCCGAGGTACGACGTGGAAACCACGTACCGCACCACTCGCACAGCAGCCTGGAGGGCTCTAGCATGTGGAGCTTGCAACAAATTTGAAAGGAAGTTGATGGAAAAAGCGATCTCGGGGCGTGTGGTAGTGGCCAAGTACATTAGAGATCCGATGAGGCACAGGTACAGGGTCACATCCACTGTCTCCCCCAGCTGTGTGAGATCGTCCACCTTCACGGGGTCCTTCCCATCAGGTGTAAGAGGTGTGGAGGCCATTGGCACTGCGCCAAGGAGATCAGTGAAGCGCTCCCCCACAACGGGTGGGTATCAGGCTTGATGCAACAGAAGCGTCCGGTATATGCGGTTGCGTACAATCTCCATGCCAAGAAACACCTCTGCAGGACCAAGGTCTTTCATCATATAGGCAGTCTGGAGGACCGCCTTTGCCTCCTTCATGGCCTCCATGGAGGGAGACGCGATCAGGAGGTCGTCCACATAGACCCGGATGGCAGTGAACCGCTCAGGCGCCTATCGGATGAAAAGAGAGGGATCTGCCTCGCTCTGTACATATCCCGCACGAATCAGAGTGCCTGTAATCTCCCGGTTCCAACACCGAGAAGATTGTTTGAGTCTGTACAAGGACTTGCGCAAGTGCTAGACCTTGTCACCATCCTCAAATCCTGGTGGCTGGGCCACGCGAATCTCCTCATCCAGAGAGCTATGGAGGAACGCATTGTTCACATCCATCTGATGCAGTTCCCAGTCATGTTGGGCCACCACACCAAACAGAGCGCGAGCTGAGGTCATGCGGACGACAGGTACAAAGGTTTTAATGTAATCAACGCAATTGATCTGAGAGTACCCCTTGACGACCAAGCGAGCCTTGTCGCGTTCCAGTGAGCCATCCGGCTTCACCTTCTTCCGAAAGACCCACTTGACCTGAATCGCCTTCCTCCTAGGTGGAAGGCCGACTAACTCGTAAACTCCATTCTCTCAAATGGCACAAAGCTCATCCTCGCAGGCAGCACGCCAGGCATGGGCATCCTCTGATGAGAGGGCGTCCCTCAGTGTGCCCGGATCAAGCGCCAACAAGGGAGAGCTCTGAGTGGCGAGTGCACACGCCTCAGAAATGGGCCTGACGACCAAAAGGTCAGGTGCTGCATCACAAGCGGTACGAAACTCGCGAGTGACCAGATCATGCCCTACAGGACATGCTGGATGTACTTCTGTGTGATTAGTAAGGACACTCAGGCCGAGGGCCTTTTTGCATGGGTCGCCACTCGCAACGCAGCAAGTGGAGCGCCTGGATGCGGGACCTGACACTCGCTGGGCTTCGGGGCCCAACGGTTGAAGACGACCACCGGGCTCACGCGAGTAGCCTGGGCTGGAAGGGCTGACCGCAGTCTCAGAGACAAGCACAACCACATCCGGTGAGGACTGAGGCACAGGGGCAAGTGATGCAGTGGGAGGAGAGGCTGGTGAAAACATGGGAGACGCAGGACTGGGAGTGGCAGCAGGACCACCCAAAGAGAGAGGAGTACCGGTGGACAGAGGGATAGCATCACGGGTGTCCAAGGGGCGCGAGGGTGTAGGAGAGGAGACAGGTTGGACGGGAGAGATCTATGGGCCGATGGCGATGATCGCCGGGTCATCAAGAGCCGGAGACCGAGAAGTGGAGGGGGCTTGTACGAACACATCAGCTAAACGAGAGGTGCTGGTAGGCTCAGACTCCCCCATCCGTCGAGAAACCTCATATGCAGGAACGTGTGTGACAGACATCGACACAATCGAGGTCAGATCGCGGTAGGTGAGAGACTAAAAGAAGAGCGCATCGCAGGACTCAACAATGCAATGATGGGCGGGGTCCCAAAAACGCAAGGCCTTCGACCGCGGAGAGATACAAATGAAGGCACACAAGCGACCCCACAGAGAGACCTTGGACCCTTGCTGATCCTCCGTGTACCTCACAGAAGCCACTGAGCCCCAGACACGAGCAAGACGCAGATCGACATGGTGGCCAAACCAGAGCTCATACGGTGTAACGTGGTCCGGAAGAGGACCGTGTGGGAGGCGGTTCCAGACCCACGTCATGTAGGTGAATCCTTCGAAGACGAAGGATTCTGGGAGACCGCACTAAGACCGCATAGCACAAACCGCATCCTCCATGGTGCAGTTCCAACGCTCAGAGACATCGTTCTGCTGAGGAGTGGCAGGAACAGAGACCTGGTGGAAAATCCCATGCTCGGCAAAGAAATTGTCCATTTTGCCAAGAACCTCGCCGCCTCGATCCGAGCGGAAGGTATGCAGCGAGTGGCGACACTGATGCTCAACCATCACTAGCCAGAGACAAACCGCAAGAGCGGAATCACTCTTCTGACGCAGGCTGTAGACCCACCGCATCTGGGTAAAGTCATCGGTCAAGGTCAGGACATATCGGCCCCGATCGAATAAGGACTCCATAGTGAGAGGACCGAGAAGGTCCGAATGGACTGGCTGGAGGGGGCAAAGGGCTCAAGAACGGGAGGTAGGGTAGGTGCAGCGATGCATCTTACCCTGAACGCAAAACAGACAATCGGTTTTGGGCGGCTTCTTGAAAGAGGTCGCGTCAAGTCCGAGGGCAGGCTCTGTGCTAATGAGCTTTGACATAGTGTCTGAGCCCACATGACACGGACGCCGATGCAGAAGGCACTGGTACTTAGCAAACAGGATACCTGTGACAAACACATGAATAAGAGGGGAAGGGGAGCAAGGAGAATAAGAGATCCAAGGAACACGATACAGATCATCCACAACAGAGGCACGAAGAACAACAATGCGAGTATCAAGAGCAGTCACTATCGCGGAGTCGTCAGTGTGCTCCACACAAAGTCCCATCAAAGTGCAGGCACGCATAGAGACCAAGTTGAGCTCAAGGTCAGGCACAAAAAGCATATCGGAGAGATACAAGGGGCCAAACGGACCATCAAAGCACACAATCCCAACACCCTAGACTGGCAAGGACTGATTAGAGCCTGTGCGAACGAAACGAACAGACACCACAAGACCGAGGACAACAAAGTAACTACGACAACATGTCATGTTGTGAGTGGCACCGGAATCGATGATCCAAGCACCACCTGAATCGCGACTGGAGGACGTCACGGTGCAACAGGCAATGGAACACTTGGCTACAGATGGGTGCTTGGCAATAGAGGAGGGAGAACGACAAAGGGCGCATAGGTGAGACTCAGAAATCCCATCTGTACTGTCAGGTCCATCATCATCACATGCCAGTTATGCTCCCCCACATGAGTCATCACGAGAGACAAGAAAAGACGAACAAACAGTCTGTGAACCACAAAGCTGTGATGGCACACTCGCATCTCCCTGAGAGCGAAGCACCAGGAGCTGACGGAGCTCGGCAATGGTGCAGTCACGGGGGTCCGGGTCTCCGCTGCTCGCCGGTGGGGAAGCGGGAACGGCTACAGTTGTGGTCGCCGCTCGACCAGAGGGTGTCTTGCTCAAGCAGACCGTTGTGCGTGTGTAGCTTGAAGACCGTGAGTGATTCGCGCCCAGTCAAGTGGCTGCTGGCACTCGGTGTAGCGGTGAGCGCCTCCATAGTTGTAGTAGTGAACAGTGCGTCCACAACTACCGCTTGATGACTGTTGCTACGGTGACTTCTGTTGAGATGACTGTTGCTGGCCCAAGCCACGCGTCTTTCTGCTCTTCTTCCCCTGTGCTGCTGCTGCGACACCCTACGACTGAGTCGGGGTAACTGGGGTGGAAGGGGAAGAGGAGGGCGCACCAGAGGATGGAGAACTGAACTGCGAGAGAGGCATTGATGGTGACGCGATGACCGATGTAGTAAGTGAAGTCTCCTGGTGGGCGACGGCTGCCTCACGAGCGGATGTCACCTGGAGTCAAAGCTAATGCGCCCAAGGAAGAAGCTGAAGGGAGGTGGAGAAAGGCTCGAGCGCGGCATCGCTATACCTCGTGAAGATGTCGGCATGCTCAATACAAACTTCAATCATGAGCCTGTGAAACGCCCACAGCTGTGTCCCTCTTGCGGTCCCAAGGCACGTGTAGATGCGCATGGCGCGCCGCCAGTAAGAGGCTACGGGCTCGGCAGGTCCCTAATGAAGGGATTGGAAGGTGCGAATGTGAGTCGTGCGGGTGGCGTGCATCTTTGCAGCAAGCAGAGACAATGCCAGCTCCCAGCCCCGACGTGGGTCAGCACCCGCGCCTGTGCCGGCCTCTCCAAGGAAGTGGCGAAAGTCCATGAATGTCTCGCGAGGAATGGCCTAAAGAAGTCCGCGCATCGCCCGAGCCACTGTCAGCACCTAAGCACAGTCCATAACCTGGTATTGACTGTGGTAGTAGGGCCAAACTCCCTCTGAAGTGGCCTAGACGTGGAAAAGGGTCTCCCGGCAGACAAAGTCGTCCTCACTGACATATCGTGGGGGCGGTGTCTCGAAGTCCTTAGGTTGCCGCACCGTAGGGACATCAACCACACGATGGGAAAGACAAGGGATGGGGAAGACATCGGGATGAGGAAAGTCGCTGAGGTATGTCTGAGGCGAAGATCGGATCTCCGGGAACCGGGAACTGGAACGCATCTGCAGCTGGAGAAGACGCTCCTAAAGTACGAGAATCTCCCTCTCGGGAGTGTCATCGTCCATGCCTGGAATATCAGGGTCCTCCTCCAAAGGATCAAGAAGTGGCAGGTCCTGTCCTGTCGCTCTCCTCGGTGTAGATGTTGAGTGTTGTGCAGAAGGTTTGACACTGCCGACTCCCCCAGAGGTGTGCTGTGGGGTCGTGAACTGATGCTGAAGAAGATCAGTGAGCGTGCGGATGACGTCGGTCTGCTGTTGCTATAGGCGACGTATCTCATCTTGCTCACTCCGCAGGTCCACAATGGCCTGCGAGTGTGGGCTCATGACCCCGGAGGAGGAGGAAGAAGGATCTGATGGTCCTTTGCTCTTGTCACCGGTCGGAGCCATGTCAGCGCTCAGTATGGGGCCGAACGTAGAAAACTCTCTGAACGACAAACCAACAACATTTCTCGAGGAGTTGAAACATTCAAAAAAACTGACGTTTTAAGCCCAAAATTGCTGACGTTAGCACAGCTGATGATGATGTCAGCGTTTCTTAGGGTAGCGAAACAAACGCTCGCGTTTTCTTGCTAACGTGTTTTACGCCAGCAAATTTTTTTGGAAGGTCACGAGAACTCCGCGTGACCGGTGGGGGTGACCTCATCACCCCCTGCTCGCGGCTGCAGAGGGGCTCTGCAGGCCGGCATAGTGCCACGCAGCCCTATGCAGTGATGCGCAGTTTCTACGCAGCAGAAAGTGCGCAGCAGCTGTAATGCTGTAGGTGCACTGCTACAATGCTATTGTTGCGCAACTGATGCTTCGCTGCTGCTGCTACGCTACAGTCACTACAGCAGCTACAATGCTATTGTTGGGTTGCTACTGCTTCCACTACTGTGCTGCTGTTGCTGCTTGCGGGTGCTGATGCCGCTGCTGCTACGACCTGCTGCTGCCGCTGCGCGTTGTCAGTGCTCGCAGCCGCCGCCGCAAGCTACTGCTGCGAGCTGCTACTCCTTTTTTTCTTATACAGGCTGGCAACCAGACATAGATGTTGCTGCCACCTGGTGGTGCTTCTGCTGTTGCTGTTGCAGGAGCTAATAAATGCCGTAGGTGACTTGATGTGGTGGTGGGGACTGAGTGATGATGTCGTTGTTGAAAAACGGCTACAACAAGTCCTAGGATACGACGGCGACTGTGACTCTCACTGCTGCTGCCGGTGCTGTGTCTCTGCGGCGCAGCTCAATGAGAGGAGTCTCCCTGCTCTGATACCATGAGAAAATACGTGGAAGCTTCTTAGCAATATTGCCACTGACTAGGCGTCAATGCCTGGTCAGACGGTGACGACAGTCACAATTCGTGCACACAACGGCAAGGGTCTGGCTAGGGGACACAAGGCAAAGTGTCAGAATGCTTCAAATAGCATTTGCAGAGAGAAATGACAAATGACAGGTCCATGGCATAAGTACCTGCCGCAGCGCACGGCAAGTGTCGCACGCGGCAGTGCAAGGTCTGTCCTTAAACCAGCCCAAAACCACTGTTTTGGCCGTAACTCAGCGTAGGCAAGTCAGAACGCTACATCCTCTGAACCTACACGCGTAAAATCTCAAGCCGGACGCTACGACTGGTCACATGCATGCATCTGGCAACAAACAATGGACACACAATACAAAGAAATGTAAATTGGGCCCACGGCCAGTCCACCGAGAAAATCCTATAAGCTGCAGAAAAACAACAGAAGGTCCCAGACAGCCTCCAGGACTCTTGGGCAACCATCGATCAGCTCTGAGCAGGTAGTCCACCACCAGACGACGCCCCGATGCCACCTGGGTCAGCATCGGGAATCTGTGAGAGCATGGACACGGCCAAGTGGTCACAAAAAACTATACAGGAACGTTAGAAATCACAACTATTTATTTCATGTGCATGTGTGTTCTAACCTCAATTGAAGACTAATCTTCTATGTATCGTACGGACCATTTTTAGGATTAAAAACGGTCTTGAAATATTTACGAGATTTTTCTGGGTCTCAAGGTTGGAGTCTAGAGGCGCCCTTGTCCGTAAAACAACATACGGGCTAGACTCTTGGTCGACTCTAGCCTGGAAATACCTCGTGTTTGGATTTTGGGTGCGTGGAGTGTCGCGATGGAGATTCCATCGCGTGACTCCTCATCCACCCCTAGTGCGCCGCTAGGGTCTTGTTCAACGTGGCTGTGCCACGTGGAACGATTAGGATTAGAATTCATGATTTGCATGATTTGCGTGTCCGTTTCGCCATGACGCGTCTCAGCCAAAATGGCCGAGGCAGCCAGTCACTCGGCCTCTTTGGACTGACAAATATGAGGGCTTTTGTTTCGGTCCGCAGTTAGTCGCAAAACGGCCAGTCTCCTATTTGCACGGTACCCATGGAGGAAAAGCCTTGGCAAAGGCATCAATGCCCCAAGTAGCTCACTCTGGTGGCATGAAAAGTGTAATGCAGAGAAATGAAAGATCCACGGTTTCCGAGTGGGATCACCCTGATAAGAGGATGGGAAGGTGGAGTAACGCAAGGGCCACAAACCCTTGTACGCCACATTCATGGCTCAGTGGGTCAAAACTCCGTTTGTTCCGTTACAGTGTAACGTCGGTGCCACGAAGCTCACGTGTGGATCTTTGGTCTATGTAGAGAAAACTTGGCTTGAGGGTTGGATACCTTCAAGCACAACGATTTTGGCCTAGACGGCCAAGGATTTCGTCCAAAACTGTTGCATTTACAGTAGTTACGGTCCTGTGGGCTGGCAGTTCCTCTAGTACCACTTGACTGGGTGAAGTTGTACCGATTGTACGTGCACAATGGGACATACGGCATAACGATTCTGTGCCAAGGATTTTTTTTATTCTTTTTACCAAGAGGTGTTCTTGGTATGGATGATTCTGTCTTGCATGTTGAACACATGGAAACACTGGGAACCAGGAACCGTTTGTTCCATTGTTGGGATCACGAGTTTTGATTCAAAAGTGTTCACTCTTGCCATGGAGTTGACAGCGGCAAGTTTAACCTTGTAGGACCGTGGCCCGATGTCATTTTCCACCCGACCGTTGGTCTCGACATGTTGAACACTTTTCTTGTAGACGTACTCTATGAAAATGAGATCGGTGCATCTCGAATCTGCCATTCAAAAGCCGACCAGCTTTTGATTGGGACGTGGGTGGCAACCTGTGCTATTCATTTCCGGTGAAAATGAGGGGATGATTGTTGACACCAACATCGTCCAGGTTGGAGCATTGTCCATCGCGTCTGATGACACTTTTCGACGGCACTTGCATTTGCCAAACGACCAATGCCGCCTCCTTTTAAGATGAACGTCATCTTAAAAGGGAAACAAGATGCTCAGCAATCATGTTTTAGGTGATTGGCGCTTCCCAAACCTAAGACAAAGCCGGCTTCCGTGTTGCATGGGCTTTGTGGCTCTTGGTTGAGTTCACCCAACCAATCCATGGGTGCTGAAAGATGTCTCGTGTTACGACGCGTGGTCATGAACACGTGCATGACAACCGGGACGACTGATGTCCGAATCTTGGTTCGCACATAGTGACAATGTTGTGGGGAGGTACCACCTCGGCAACAACCCCTAGGAAGAGATCCTGTCCGACAGACAAATGACTTTGTTGTGTGGACCTGGACGGTTTTCGCGGGGACGCCCGGTTAATTGGTCGCAGGGACGCTCATTGCAAAGGGGGAGGAGGCGTCACCACAACAGTGGCTGAACACATACCATACAGAGTGTGGAGCAATTTGTCTTCCATACCCTCTTCTAAACTGGCAATTCGACATTGACAATGTACGTCCCAAATGACATCGACCATGCCGAAGATACACACGTGTGATGAATCTTTCGCGAAGGAACGCCAACACGTGTGTTCAAACGTACAATGCTTGTACGTGCCTCGTCTTGGCAAGAGCCAAGGGATTGCATGATCAACACGGAATGTTGTACGCAGATTATCACAATCGCGAAAACCATGCAAATGTGTGGTTGATTGTGTGTGAACATGACGCAACAGTGTTGCGGATAACAAGAGTTCACAATTGTGCTCTTATGCATGTTCTTGTTACATGGTTTGCATCTTGACGTACGCAATGATCAAACCTCCATAAGCAAGGACAAACCGGGATGGTTCGGAGCAAAGGGGGAGGAATATAGCGTACAGACCGTTTTCATGACTAAAAAAGGTCTTGAAACATTTACGGGATGTTTCGGGGTCTCGAGATTGGAGTCTCGAGGTGCCCTTGTTCGTAAAATAATATACGGGCTAGAGTCTTAGTCGACTCTAGCCTGGAAATACTTCATGTGTGGATTTTGGGCGAGTGGAGAGTCGCGATGGAGATTCCATCGCGTCACTCCTCGTCCACCCCTAGTGCGCCGCTAGGGTCCTGTTCCACGTGGCTGTGCCACGTGGAACGATTAGGATTAGAATTCATGATTTGCATGTCCACGCCCGATGACGACCGTGTCCGTTTCGCAGTGGCGCGTCTTAGCCAAAATGGCTAAGGCAGCCAGTCACTCGGCCTCTTTGGACTGACTAATCTGAGGGCTTTCGTTTCGGTCCGCAGTTAGTCGCAAAACGGCCAGTGCTGTTGCATTCTATCTCAAAACATAGAACTTTCCTATGATGACCTTATGATGTGAGAAAAAAACAAGAATATGAAAAAAGAAGAGTATTACATTCAAATTTTATGTAGCTCCCTTGGTGTAACGGGCGTGTCTCCAGCTCCTGCTCTGAAGTCGTCGTCGGAGTTCGCAGAATGGCGTTCTCAGTCCGCGTCAGGGGTTTACCCCCTTTGCAAGACTGAGGGGCAATCGTCATCAACGACCCAGAGCAGGGAGACTCGAATATTTCGAGTCTCCGGAGGCCCATTTCCATTTTTAACCAAACCCCTGGTTTTGGGACCCAAACCGGGGGTTTTTACCTCGAACTCGTGTGTTCGCACGAGTTATTTCGTTCATTTTATGTCGAAGTTCGTCGTAAACAAACTTCGATTCATGTTTTGTCGTTCTGGCACGAAATCGTCGCGTGCGAGGCACGCCGGCGATTTCGCGCCAGCTATTTCGACCTCCCATCGCTACCCCTATCCCTTCGTCCTCTCTTGATCGTTTGCAAGGAGGGCGAGGGGGGGCGAGGGCACGAGGCCACGAGGCCTCGCCCTCGAGGCCCTCGTGGCCTCCCAGCTGCCGATCCGGCTGAGGCCGCGATCGGCGGCTGGCGGCTGGCCGGCCGGTGGCCGGCCGGTCGCTTGGCCGGCCGCCGGCCGTCCAGCCGGCCGGCAGCGAGCTGGCCGACGGCCAGCGAACTGCTGGCCGCCGGCCAGCCCTCGCTGAGGCGAGGGGTGGTGTGCAACCACCCCTCGCATCAGCGAGGAGGGAGGGCCGAACCGGCCCTCCCGCTACATTCCTCCCCACTTATTATAAACCGCCCCGGTTCATAAACAACAAGTAGGATTGTCAGTCAGTGAGTCATCAACATTGTGAAAGAAAACTAATCATTTCAATCACCACCTAAACATGAACACGTGCATGGTACGTAGACCTAAGCTGCAGCTTGTAGGTCAGCACGGCTAGCGGCCTCCCCCCTTTAGGCTGGAGCGTCCGCGCGACAACCATGTTGGGCGTCCCCAACCTCCTATGGTCGCTGTCCATGAATGCTGCCCTGTGGGAATGTTGTTCACTTTTCCGCGTTCAGGTGGTACCTCCTGCCACGCGTCGATCTGTGCGAGCTACAAGCTCGCTCCAGTACTCGTTGACCACCCCTGTGGGCAACCGAGATTCGGGCTCCCATGAATTATGTTCAGGTCCACAACCGGCCCAATGGACGAGGTACTCCCTGACAATGCGCGACCGAAGAGTACGCTCTCGGTGCTGGAGTAGGCGAAGGACCTCGTATTGGCCGTCGGCAGCCAGGACNACAATGGGAAACGGCCCAATCCACTTCGGTAGAAGTTTTCTTGCCCCTGGCGACTTCAACCGAAGGTTTTTAGTGCTAAGCAGCACTTTGTCACCGATGTCAAACGACACCTCCCGGCGACCTTTGTCGGCATATGCCTTTTGTCGCTGCCGAGCTGCTTGAAGGTGACCCTTCGCCTCCTGCAACAAGGATTCGATGCGCTCAGCAAAGGCTTGAGCAGAAGGGACCTGTCCTCCTGTACTCCCACCCTTCACCAATGAAGAGGGTACCACTAGATGCCGACCACTGTTCAACACGAACGGTGTGAACTGTGTGGACTCGTTCACCGAGTTGTTCACCGCAAACTCTGCCGGTGCTAGGAATTCGTCCCAATCATGCATGGCAGGGTCCACGTACATGCGGAGCATCTGCTCCAGAGTGCGATTCATGTGCTCTGTTTGTCCATTCGTTTGAGGGTGAAACGCTGTCGACATTTGCGACTCACTGCCGAAGTACTCGTGCATCTTTTGCAAGAACTTACTAGCAAATTTTCGATCTCGATCGAAGATAACGCGCAACAGCAAGCCGTGGTACTTTACAACACCCTCAAAGAAGATACGAGCGGTCTCCTCTGCGTTGACGTCAGTGGTTGTAGGAATGAAATGTGTCATCTTTGTCAAAAGATCCACAACCACTAGTATTGCATCGTGGCCACGGGCCGTGTCCGGAAGACCAGTAATGAAGTCCATGCTGACGCACTCCCATGGAGTCCCAGGAATGGGAAGCTGCTGTAGGAGTCCAGCAGGCTTCTTGTTACTAGTCTTATTCCAAAGACATGGGTCGCATGTCATGCAATACTTACGGACATCGACACTCCACCCTGGCCACCAATAGTGGTCCGAGAGTGCCTGTCCGGTCTTTCAGGGTCCCACGTGACCTGCGACCGGCGGGTCGTGGAACTGGGAGATAACCTTTGCTCGAAGGTCTCCCGAGTTTGGCACAACAACTTGTTCTCCGTGCCAGAAGATTCCTGCGGCCTCCACCAAGCCATACTTGTCCAGATTTCGAGAGTCTTGAAACCAAGAATCCACACAGTATCCCATCCGGATCCTGTTTACAAAACCGTTGTAATGGATAATCTCTCGTGGTGGTTGCCGCAGAGGTGCAGGGGGATCCGGTGGTGGTACGGTTGCTGTTGCAATGGCCATAAAACACCCACTGACCTCGGTGGTTGCTTTTATTTCCACAGGCTGTCGGCTTAGTGGATCGGCCACATTGATGCGTCCTGGCCGATATTCCCATGTGAACGAGAATCGACTCAGGTATTCGCTCCAACGCGGCTGTCGTCTTGACAGGTTCGGTTGCGTTTGGAAAAACACCAATGGATTATGGTCGGTCACGCCCGTCACACCCCCTTTGGCACCCTCCAGGTAGCAACGCCATATTTTGAAAGCGTGCACTACCGCAAGGAGCTCTTGATCCCCGGTCGTGTACCGCGTTTCCGCGGGTATGAGCTTTCGGCTCTCATACGCAACTGGGTGACCGTTCTGCATGAGGACGGCTCCAAGTCCTACTACCGACGCATCACATCGAACCTCCCACGGTCGCGATGGATCCGGAAGAGCTAGAACGGACGCCGTGGAGAGAAGCTCTTTGACTTTGAGAAAAGCGTTCTTGCAATCAGATGTCCATTCCCAACGCATGTCTTTTCGCGTGAGCCTGGTTAGCGGTGCTACCAGGGTCGAATACCCTTGCATAAACCGTCGAAAGTAGTTTGCAAGGCCGAGGAGAGACCGAATCTGCCCAACATTTTTGGGGCGTGGCCAGTCCACAACGGCTTGGACTTTTCGTGGGTCTACGCGGATGCCTTTGCCGATGATGTGTCCAAGGTATTCGAGCTCATCTTGTGCAAACTTGCACTTGCTCACTTTCGCATAGAACTTCTGTTCCCGAAGGATTG
>SZWC01000330.1:432042-446468 GCA_023375785.1 Penium margaritaceum | reverse complement strand
GCTGTCAGTCGATGGATGCATGCATGTGACCAGTCGTTGCGTGCGTCTTTTGATTCTGCACGTCTAGGTTCAGACGGCGTAGGATTCTGACATGTGTGCGCAGAGTTACGGCCAAAACAGTGGTTTTGGGCCGGTTTTAGGACAGCTCTTGGACTGCCGCGTGCGACACCCGCCGTGCGCCGCGGCAGGTATTTATGCCCTGGACCTGTCAGTTGTCATTTCTCTCTGCATATGCTATATTGAAGCATTCTGACACTTGGACTTGTGTCTCCTAGCCAAACCCTTGCCGTTGTGTGTACGACCTGTGATTGTCATCACCGTCTGACTAGGCACTGACGCCCGGTCAGCGGCCGTGTTGCTAGGAAGCTTCTACGCACTTTCTCATGGTATCAGAGCAGTGAGACAGTTCTCACTGAGCTGCACAGCAGAGACGCAGCAGAGCAGCATCAGTGAGAGTCACCGCTGCAGCAGTTCTTCTAGGACCCATTGGAGACGGCTGGTCGCCGTCCGCGTACTCCACCCACCACGTGAGATCGTAGCTGCTGAGGCAGCAGCAGCAGCGCGTACCGCCACACAGAGGCGTGTGGCGGCTGTGGTGCGTGCAGCCGCCACTCCCCCCCCACAGCAGCAGCAGCAGAGGCGGCGGCGGCAGCCGCGCAGCAGCAGCAGCGCAGCAGCAGCGGCCGCCACAGCAGCGTGGCAGGAGCGGCGGCAGCAGTAGTGCAGCAGCGGCGTCGGCAGCAGCAGCGCAGTAGCGGCAGCGGCACAGCAGCAGCAGCGGCAATCGCGGCGGCAGCAGCAGCGCATCAGTGGCAGCAGCAGTAGCGTGCGGCGGCGGCAGCCAGCAGCAGCTGCAGCGCGCAGCAGCAGCGCCGCGCGCAGCAGCGGCCGCCGCGCGCAGCAGCAGCAGCAGCAGCGCAGCCGCCACTGCCACCGCTGCACGCACAGCTACGCAGCTGCTGCTGCAGCTGACAACACAGCTGCAGCAGCAGCTGGGCGGAAGCTGCTTCGCAGCTTCCGCGGAGCTGCCACGCGCCACCGCGCGGCGGCAAAACCGTGACAAGAAAAAAAAGGGAGGGGACAAGTTGACGTCAGCATTGTTGGTTGCTGACGTCATCAGGTCGTGCTGACGTCAGCAACCACTTGCTGACATCAGCATAACACTTGGCCAAATTTTCAACCGAAAAGTCAAAAGTTGCCAGCGTTTCAACTCTTCGGGAAACGCAGTCGGTTTAGAAATCCGGCAACGTTGACCTGTCGTCCCATAGTGAGCGGCGACATGAGGTCGCCCGACGACAAGGATAAGGGACCAGGTGATCCCTCCTCCTCTTCTTCAAGGGTATTGAGCCCTCGCTCGCAGGCCATTGAGGACCTGCGCAGTCAGCAGGAGGAGATGCGTCGTCTGCAGCGAGAGCAGACTGACGCGATCCGCACGCTGACTGAGCTCCTGCGCGCTCAGTCCACGGCTCCTCCGCGGATCTCCGAGGGAGCTGCCGGCGTTGCGGCCTCCACCCAGCACTCGGCTCGGGCGCCCGTGACAGGCGCCCCGCCTGCTTCACCTCCTGGCGTGGTTTCCCCACCACCTGCAGACCTCCTTAATGACGAGCCATTCATGCCAGGCTTCGAGGATGACTCCCAGGAGCGGGAGATTTGCCTTCTACAGGAGCGCCTCCGTCAGCTGCAGACGAGTATCCGACCTCCACCCGTGTCCCCGATACGACTGTCACCTGACTTCCCCAGTGACCACCTTCTACCAGGAGTTTTTCCCGTCACTCGCCCTCCTCAGCCTGCGGCTGCTCTCCCCACGGAGAGGCAGCCAAAGGACTTTGAGGCACCACCTCCACGGTACATCAGCGAGGACGGATTTGACTGCTGGGAGATCCTGTTTCAGGTGTGGGCTACTTCTGAGGGAGTGTGGCCTTACTACCACAGCCCATACCAGTCTACAGATCCAGCACAAGTGGTGACAGCAGCCCGAGCCATGCGAGGACTTCTCTACGCCATGCCACGCGAGACTGTTGTTGACTTCCGTCCCTTCCTCGGCGAGGCTGGCACAGGCACCAGAGCTGATCCTCGTGGAGGCTGGGATCTGGCATTGTCCCTCCTGGCCGCAGAGACGCACGCCACCCGTGCGTCACACATTTGTGCCTTCCACTCCCTCCGTCAGGGACGAGCGGAGCCTGCAGCGGACTACTGGCGACGCGCCATGCGTATCTACACGCGCCTGGGGACCTCAGGGGGCACACAGCTGTGGGCGCTTCAGACGATCATGCTCGGAGTTCGCTTGGAGTACACCGACATATTCACACGGTACAGCGACGCTGCTCTCGAGCCTTTCTCAGCCACCCTGCAGCTGCTCCCGTTGGCCCATCAGCTTTTCCTCCAGGTGACGTCGGCCCGCGAGGCAGCAGTAGCACATCAGGAGACTTCCCTCGCTGCCGCAGTCCTCGCCTCACCACCGTCTTCCCTCCTGTAGTCACCCTCACCTTCTTCCATCACGACCTCATCTTCCTCCTCCTCTTTGACCCCATCTACGTCCACGCAGATGCAGGGCGTTGCAGCAGCTGCCCAGGGGAAGATGAAGAATAGGAAGCGCAGATCGGGTCAGCAGCAGTCGTCATCCAGTGGTAGTAGTGGCCGTTCCGTGCACTGCTACAACTGTGGAGGTGCCCATCGCTACACCGAGTGCCAGCAGCCGCTCGACTGGGAGCGCATCACTCGTGGATTTCAGGCTGCCCATGCTGCGTGCACCGCGTCCGAGACGTCGAACGCACACTCCTCTGGACGCGCGGCGACTACGACTACAGCTGTTCCTGCATCCTCACCGGCGAGCAGCAGTGATCTAGACCCACGTGACCGCACCATCGCCGAGCTTCGTCATCTTCTGGCGCTTCGCTCCCAGGGAGGTGTGAGTGTGTCGTCATCGTCGAGTGGGTCACAGACTGCTTGTTTGTCCGTCCTTGTGACTCGTGATGACACGTGTGGGGGAGCACAGTCCGCATGTGATGATGATGGGCCTGACTGCACTAACTGGATTCATGAGTCTCACCTTCGTGATGTACGTCGTTCCTTTTCACTGACTGCTCAGCGTCCCTCTGATGCCGAGTGTTCTATCGCTCGTTGTACAGTGACGTCCACCAGTCGTGACTCCAGTGGCACTTGGATCATCGATTCCGGTGCCACCCACCACATGACGTGTCGTCGTAGTGACTTTGTAGTACTTGGTCCTGTCACGACTGTCCGTTCCGTTCGTACAGGTTCTGGTCAGTCCTTACCGGTTCACGGTGTTGGGGTTGTATGCTTTGATGGTCCGTCTGGCCCCCTGTATCTCTCTGACGTGCTGTTTATGCCTGATCTTGAGCTTAGTCTGCTGTTTGTGCGTGCCTGCACTCTGATGGGTCTCTCCATTGAGCATACCGCTGATTTAGCGATTGTGACTGCTCTTGACACCCGTAGCATTATCCTACGTGCTTCAGTCGTAGATGACCTGTACCGCATTGCTCGGCCCTCTTCCCCTTGCTCTCCCTCCTCCTCTGGTCGCGTTTTTGTCACTGGTGTTCTATCTTCGGAACACCAGCGGTTGCTTCACCGACGTGTGTGCCACGTGGGCTCCGACACTGTGTCGAAGCTCATCCGGACACATCCCGCTCTTGGTCTTGACGTGGCTTCTTTCGAGAAGCCACCAAAGACCGACTGTCTTTTTTGCGCTCAGGGTAAGATGCACCTGTGCACTTACCCTGATTCGCATTCCCGAGCGCTGAGGCCCCTAGAGTTGGTCCACTCGGATCTGCTGGGTCCTCTTCCAGTCGAGTCACTGTCCGAGAGGGGCCGGTATGTTCTGACGCTGACTGATGACTTCACCCGGATGCGGTGGGTCTACAGTCTGCGTCAGAAGAGCGACGCCGCCCTTGCGGTTCGGCTCTGGCTCGTGATGGCTGAGCGTCAGTCTTGCCACACGCTACATACCTTTCGCTCGGATCGCGGCAGCGAGTTCCTCGACGAGATGGACTCATTCTTTGCTGAGCACGGCATTTTTCACCAGGTCTCCGCTCCTGCTACCCCTTAGCAGAACGATGTATCTGAGCGCTAGAACCGCACCATGGAGGATGCGGTCCGTGCCATGCGGTCTGAGTGCGGTCTTCCAGAGTCCTTCGTTTTCGAGGGCTTCGCCTACATGACTTGGGTCTGGAACCGCCTCCCGCATGGTCCGCTTCCGGATCATGTTACACCGTACAAGCTCTGGTTTGGCCACCATGCCAACCTTCGTCTCGCACGCGTCTGGGGATCCCTGGCCTCCGTATGGTACACCGAGGACCAGCAGGGGTCCAAGGTCTCCCCTCGGGGTCGCTTGTGTGCTTTTATCGGCATCTCCCCGCGGTCGAAGGCCAGGCGTTTTTGGGACCCCACTCGCCGTCGTGTCATTGAGTATCGTGATGCGCTGTTTTTTTAGTCACTCACGTACCTTGATCTGACTTCGATCACAACGCTCTCTGCAGCTCATGTTCCTTCCTTTGAGGGTCCTCGGCGGATGGGGGAGACCTCTTCGCCAGCGACCATTCCTTGCCATGCTGATGTGTCCGCTCGAGTCCCCTCTCGATCTCCAGCACTTGATGATCCAGCTATCATTGCCGTTGGTCCAGAGATCTCGCCTGTCCAACCTGCTTCGCACCCCACAGATACTACTACTCCCACGCCCCCTCCTGCATCACCCACTGTGTCCACTGGCACCCCTGTTCCGGCGTCTGACCCAGCCCAGCCCACTCCTGTCTCTACGTCGGCTGACACTCCAGTCTCAGTGTCCGGGCCAGCCTTGCCCGCTGTCATCCCGAGCTCAGTGTCCCCCACACACGCATCTCCGCGCACGGCATCTCCGACTGACTCGTCTCAGCCCTCACCAGCTGTGGTTGCACCTGTCCCTATGGTCGTACCTGTACCTGCGCCTGAGGTGCGTCCCTCGACCTCCGGTTACTCTCGTGAGCCCGGTGGTCGCCTTCGACCACTGGATTCCGGAGCTCAGCGAGCGTCGGGTTTCGGACCCAGACGTCCCTCTCGCGGCATTGCGAGCGGTGATCCCGACACAAAGGCCTTAGGCCCGAGTGTCCGCACTGAGCTTTCAGAGGTACACCCAGCGTGCCCCATAGGGCACGACCTGGTCACCCGCGAGATCCATGTCGCCTATGACGCGACAGCTGATCTCGTGGCCGTGAGGCCAGACACTGAGGCGTGTGCACTTACCACGCAGAGTTCCCCCTCGATGGCGCCGGACCCGGGCACATTGAGGGAGGCTTTCTCATCGCAAGATGCTGATGCCTGTCGAGCTGCTTGCGAGGATGAGCTTCGCGCTATCCGAGAGCACGGAGTCTACGAGCTGGTTGACCTTCCCCCTGGGAGGAAGGCGATTCAGGTCAAATGGGTCTTTCGCAAGAAAGTGAAGCCGGATGGCTCACTGGAACGCTACAAGGCTCGTTTGGTCGTCAAGGGGTTCTCTCAGATTGAGGGAGTTGACTACACTGACACCTTTGCTCCTGTCGGCCGCATGACCTCAGCTCGAGCTCTCTTCAGTGTAGTAGCTCAGCATGACTGGGAACTACACCAGATGGATGTGAACAACGCGTTCCTCCATGGCTCTTTGGATGAGGAGATCTACGTGGCTCAGCCACCAGGCTTTGAGGACGGTGACAAGGTCTGGCGCTTGCGCAAGTCCTTGTACGGCCTCAAGCAGTCTCCACGGTGTTGGAACCGGGAGATCACTGGCACCTTGACTCGCGCAGGATAGATACAGAGCGAAGCAGACCCCTCACTCTTCATCCTACCGACACCCGAGCGGTTTACCGCCATCTTGGTCTATGTTGATGACCTTCTCATCGCGTCTCCGTCGCTGGAGGCCGTGAAGGAGGCCAAGGCTGTCCTGCAGACCGCCTACAGGATGAAGGACCTCGGTCCTGCATCAGTGTTTCTTGGTATGGAGATGGTGCGTGATCGCAGACGTCGGACACTGTTGCTGCATCAGGCCCGATACGCACGAGTCGTGGGGGAGCGCTTTAGCGATCTCCTTGGTGCAGTGCCCACTGCTTTCACACCACTCACACCTGATGGATACGATGCTCTGAAGGTGGACGACCTTACACAGCTGGGGGAGACAGTGGACGTGACCTTGTACCTCCGTCTTATCGGATCTCTGATGTACCTGGCCACTACCACGCGTCCCGACATTGCGTTCGCCGTCAACCTCCTCGCTCAGTTCTCGCAGGCTCCACGTGCGAGAGCTCTTCACGCGGCTGTGCGAGTGGTATGGTACGTGGTCTCCACGCCGTACCTCGGACACTGCTTTCATCGGCAGTGTTCGGTGGTCCTTCACGGCTACACTGACAGCGACTGGGCTTGGAGTCCTGACGGGCGCAGTCGCACTGGTTACGTGTTTCTGCTCGGTGGTACCGCTTTGTCTTGGCGATGCGGGAAGCAAGGCTGCATTGCACGTAGCTCGTCGGAGGCAGAGTATGTGGCTTTGGGGGCAGGGGCTGCCGAGGCAGTTTGGCTGCAGCGCTTGTTTCTTGAGCTTGGGCAGTCAGTACCCGCCATTGTGCTGTGTTGCGACAACGAGAGTGCTCTCGCCATTGCGGAGAACTCTGGTGTTTTTCATGCTCGCACAAAGCACATTGCGGTTGAGCATCACTTCGTTCGGGATCTAGTGGAGCGACGCGTGATCTCCATCATGTGGGTTGGCATTGACTTGCAGCGAGCTGATTTCTTGACGAAGGCACTTGCCCGCGGAAAGTTCCAGGTGGCCATTCGTTCTGTTGGGCTTCGCCCCGTGCGTGACAGTGGTTGAGTGTGGGATGCACGTTGCTATCTCATCTGTCTGTGTCACTCACTATGTGGTTGTACC
Source organism: Penium margaritaceum (assembly GCA_023375785.1). Lineage (NCBI taxonomy): Eukaryota > Viridiplantae > Streptophyta > Zygnematophyceae > Desmidiales > Peniaceae > Penium > Penium margaritaceum. Next base: position 439,582 of record SZWC01000330.1, on the reverse strand, counting down.
AGTGCTGCACGTGTATGGACAGGCGTACCATCGGGTCATGGGGGAGTGTTGTGATTTGTGCCGTTCCTGTACAGTTTACTGTGACCACTCGGCCATGTCCATACTCGTGCAGATCCCTGAGGCAGGCGGCCCTGGTGACACCGGCGTGACGACAGGCGGCGGACTACCCGTCCGGAGCTGTCCGACCACTGTCCCAGAGCCCAAGATGTCACCGGCACTCCTTGCTGTGTCTTCTATGTTTTGCAGGCGCCTTTCGGCGGACTGGGCATGAGGCCCATTTGCATGTTTTTGCATTGTATACTCGCTGTCAGTCGATGGATGCATGCATGTGACCAGTCGTTGCGTGCGTCTTTTGATTCTGCACGTCTAGGTTCAGACGGCGTAGGATTCTGACATGTGTGCGCAGAGTTACGGCCAAAACAGTGGTTTTGGGCCGGTTTTAGGACAGCTCTTGGNTTATGAGACTTTGCGCGTCTCCCTAGCCTGATCCTTGCTGTTTCTTGCACCTGCCTGCTTGCTAGTGCGTCAGCTGACTGGACAGTGTCGCCACGTCAGCAGCAGCAAGGCTAGAAAGCTTCCTAGCAGTTTCTCATGGTATCAGAGCGGTGAGACAGATCTCACCGAGCTGCGCAGCAGAGACGCAGCAGAGCAGCAGCAGTGAGAGTCACCGCTGCAGCAGATCTTCTGCGACCCGCCGTCAACGTGAGACCGCAGCTGCAGAGACAACAGCAGCGACGCTTACCACCACGCAGAGAGGCGTGGCGGCGGCGGTGCCAGCAGCCCTCCCACAACCGCAGCAGCTGAGTAGCAGCAGCAGCGCAGCAGCCACAGCCGCAGCAGCAGCGTGACAGCAGCCGCGGCANAGACGGCGTAGGATTCTGACATGTGTGCGCAGAGTTACGGCCAAAACAGTGGTTTTGGGCCGGTTTTAGGACAGCTCTTGGACTGCCGCGTGCGACACCCGCCGTGCGCCGCGGCAGGTATTTATGCCCTGGACCTGTCAGTTGTCATTTCTCTCTGCATATGCTATATTGAAGCATTATGACACTTGGACTTGTGTCTCCTAGCCAAACCCTTGCCGTTGTGTGTACGGCCTATGATTGTCGTCACCGTCTGACTAGGCACTGACGCCCGGTCAGCGGCCGTGTTGTTAGGAAGCTTCTACGCACTTTCTCACCGTAGTGCCCCTTGTATTCGACAATTTTTTTAGACTGAATTAAGTGACTCTTATATTCGACTGTAATTTCCAGCCTTCTAATTTTGGACCTGTTTCGTCCAAATCCCCTGGGTTTTATTGCTGCCTGGTTTTGGTCCAAATGTCTGTACACGTCCTTGGTCTGTCCCTAGAACTTCGGATTTCAAACCTCCGAACTGCGAAAAGGGAGAGCGAAGCTGCACCTTGCAGCGTGCTTCGCACATAGTATCGCATCTCGATTCGCCTTCTGCAGGCTGCCACGTCCAAGTGACTTCCGCACCGTCGCAGCACTGCACGCGTAACGTGGACGTTTCACGTTCCGCCCGCAGTCCTCGTGGAAGCTGAAACCGTATGTAGAGAATATAGATTTTTGCAACTCTAGGAGTGATTCGTCCAAGAGACCAGAATTATTTAGGTGCCTGAATGGTCGAAGGAAAACAATTGTTTTAGTCGAATGTAGGGGGCACTCTAGTATATCCCCAGTTGGCTGAAGTTCGGTAGGAGTCTTAGAGGTAAGGACTTTGTCAGTGTTGGAGGGGTCTCAAACCATGCTGTTGTTTTTCGACCCAGTCCTTACTGACCTCTAACTACAGTTCTGGCAATCACTCTCAGGTGCAAGCTTTCCCTTCCTTTGAGGGGCATTGCTTACACTTTGGACAGCTCTCTGTGGTATCAATCTGGCTGTTTTGCAACAATATGGCCATTTCCTTTCTTGGAGGTAGATCGATGACTGGAAAAAATAAATGGATGTCCACCATGTCCAAGCAGACCTCTTTCCCCGATAATGCAAGATTGATCCGACAGGCTCATCCTGAACAAGCTGGATCCCATTCCCTCTTCCAGAGAGAAGGAGAGGGTGCATCGTTTTACCACCGTTCACTGCCGCTGACACACCACCCTACAACGCATGCTTTCGACAAAAAGGCATTGCACCGCACCTCCTGCCACTCGCTGCCAGTCCTACGAGACAGGAAGCACCTCATTCATCCCCACTGGACACTCCCAAGCACCCCCTCACACTGCACGCCAACACCCCTTCCTGTCAACATCTCTCCCCGCTCCCCCGCAGCCTCTACACCTCTCCTCTCCCTCCCCCGTCTCCTCCATGTCCCCCAGCCACGCAACCAAGGCACGCATCACAGACCAGCATGCTACCGGCCTGCCACGAAGCACACGCGCTCGTCTCTCCATCCATCCCCACCACTTCCCGTCAGATGTTTCCCCCACACCGTAGCCGAACCACCTTTCAAACCGTGTGTCAGGTGGTCTGTGTGGACGGCACAGTGGCCCTCTCCACCTTTTCCTGCTCGGCCAACCCCTCCTCGTCCACGACCGCAACACGTGACTGAGCGTTGACACCGCAGCACGCCATGCTTGCGATGTCTCCACAGTTAGTGGAACTCCTCCTGCCTAAGCTCCTGATTCAGGAGCAGCACGATCACCCTCTTCCTGCTGCTCCTGCTTCTGCTCCTCACCTTGATGCTGGCCCTCCTCCTCATGCTCCTCCTGCTCCTCCTTCCCCTCTTGCTCCTCCTCCTGCTCCTCCTCCTCCTCCTGCTCCTCCTCCTGCTCCTCCTCCTCCTCCTCCTGCTGCTGCTGCTGCTGCTTCTGCTTCTGCCGTTGAGGCAGTCCATGACGGCATGAGTGTGAGCCGGACTGAAGACCGCCGCCGCCGCTGCTGCTGCAACAGCAACCTGCAAACCCTTGCTGTGGTGCGAGCTGCTGTCATTGCCGCCTCCCCCTTCCCCTCTTGGTCTTGTCTGATGGCGCTGCCGCAGCCGCCTCTACCGCCGGCACCTCCTCTGCCACAGTCGCTGCAAAACAGCACACACCAGAGAGATGACGATGTCACACCACATGCATGGACGAGTGCATGCATGCATGCACGCATCAACGCATCAACGCATGTATGTCTGCACACATGCTATGGTCCTAAAATCGCTAGTTACCACGCGGTAACTGGCGATTAAATCGCTGGAGCGATTCAATCGCCCATGGAATCGCTACTTTGACCTATTATTTAAACTGAAAATCAAAAAGTATACCTGCAGTTTCTTTTTGCGCTTCCAGTGGTCAACTCCCAACCTGAACTGACGTCTGGCGAGGCGATTTTTTCGAGAGTGGGATTTCCTGTAGCCGCGCGACGCGACGATTAGCTGTCGCTTGCGTCGTCCGTCTGTGAAACGCGGATTGGAACGAGAGTCCGGATGGGATCCGGAGTCTGGTTGACGTCCGTCCCTTTGCCTCGCGACGTCTGTCCTCCTGCTTGCTCGGATTGCCCAAGCGAGCAGAGCGTCACGTGATGACCCTTGCGACCGCCAGTCAACGCTGACTGGCGAGCGGAGGGTGAAGCGTCGGCATTGGACGCAGACGCTTCACCCTCTGCTCCTATCGCCCCCAACCGTCTCAACGAGCCCCACTCAGCGTTGCTAGGGTTCCGCCATTCCGCTCGTTTTCCTGCGCACAGGTCCGCTCTATACCTCTGCCGCCATGGGCAAGGATGAGTGGCCCTACCGAGAGAGGTTTAAGGACGTTCAAGGTGACAGGTCGAAGTTGGAATGCACAGACTGCAACCGTCTTGTTCCCAACCAGGGTGCTCGCCTTTTTGAGCACGTTCTTGGGGACGTTCTACCGAATGAACGAAGCAAACCCTAAGTCTGATGTCGCAGCCTGCAGTGCAGAGTTTGCAACAGAAGAGCGCCGCAGGGTTGTGGAGGGTATGAAAGAGGAGGACGATGCAGACTTTGAGAAGATCCACATTCTGGAAGAGGCGTACAGGGGTACAGGGGCGTCGTGGCACAAAATAGGACGGCCGCGAGGTTCAAGAACTCAGCACGAACCTGTGAAAAGGCAGAGGACGTTGGGACAGGCATGGGAGCAGGGTAACAGGAACGAGCTTGACGAGTTGGCGGCTGAGTGGGTGGTTGATGCTGCCCTCCCTCTCAGTCTGTTTGAGACTGAGGCAGCCAAGCGGTTTTTGAGGAAGTTGGAGGAGTACAAGGGTGCAAAATGGGACCCACCATCAGGCTTTGCAGTAGGGGGGCGGTTGTTGACAGACCTGGACAGCAAGACCGAAGCCCGGATGGAGGTGCTCCGCAATGCATGGGCGAGGGCAAGGCAGACCCTACAGTGCGATGGTTGGACGGACGGGTTGGCTCGCGCCGTCATCATGTCCATGGCTGGTTACTGTGAGACTGGATGGGTCACGGTGCTTGGAGAGTGCGACGCCGTCAAAAGGAAGACAGGAGAGTACATTGCAGATCTTCTTGAGCGCAGCTTGAAGGCCGCAGGAGGTGCCGATGGCATCATGCACGTTGTCATGGACAATGCAGAGTCGAACAACAAGGCGGTGCGGATTCTTGCACCCAAGTTTCAACACATTGTGTGGGCCCGGTGCGCAGCCCACTGCCTTGATTTGTTCATGGAGGACATGCCGGGCAAGGCACCGGAGTGTGCCACAGCATCCTGGCTCTCGTGAACAAAGTCTGCGTCTTTGTCAAGCACCATGGCACCATCGCAGGCATCTTCTGCGAACTCTTTGCCAAGCTCGAGCTTCTCCGTCCCGGCAAGACCCAATTTGGAACCAACTACATACATCATGCTTCAGCGCTTCCTCCAACTGGAGGAGGCGTTGAGGAACATGGTGGGCACCACTCAGTGGTCCGAGCAGCCTGCCAGCACTGAGGAGACAGGAGAGTGGGTGCACAAGATGGTGCTGGAGCCTGTGTTCTGGGTGAGGGCGACGGCGGTGTTGTAGTTGGCGAAGCCGGTCTATGACATGCTCCGCAAGGTGGACACGACCAGGGCGATGGTGCCATGGATGTTCTACGACATGCTGCAGCTCACAACAAAGGTGGCAGAGGGGGCAAGGCAGGCAGCAGACAAGTTGTGCTTCCCTCGCCAATGCAAACCAGCCGCCGCAGCAGCAACAGCATCTACCTCAGCAGCAGCTGAATCCGAGGGTGCAGACCCTCTCCCTCCTGTTTCCTACAGTCCAAAAGGTAGCATTTGTGGCTGCCATCACTGATTCGCTCCGCCGCCAGTGGGATGGGGACATGTACGCCCCCCCTGCAACCCAGGGGCTTCACAGCCCCATACACTCCGTGGGTTGGATGCTCAACCCTGCATTCTTGGGAGAGGTGTTGGAGAAGCCGCAGCTGATGGAGGATTGGGACTCTTTCTTCCACAAGGCTGAACCAGATGAGGAGAAGAGGCACCTCCTCAAGCGGCAGTTGATCCTTGGATTGCAGTTGACAATGATGTCGTACTGCATGCGTGTGACCCTATGTGTGACATGGAGGGAAAATGGGTAGGGTGCAAAAATGGCAAGGGTAGAAGAACACGGTGGCAGGGAAAGCACGATCTAAGTCGCATGTGCAACCAAGGGGAAAACAGGAGCGTGCACAAAGGTGGACGTCTGGAGTTGGACTTGGGGCACACACTGATCCAACGACTTGTGGACATCTGTCAGCTTCACATCTTCCGACAGGTCTGGGACTGCAGACTTCCACCCTGACCAGACTTGCAGTGTTGTGGCGTTCTGGTGCTGTTGTTTCTCACAGAACCTGTGAAGCTACGATTTCCCACTGTTCCCTGCTCTTCCCTATGTTAGAAAATTTCGCTAACTTCCACGTTCTCAAGGGTGAGATTTCAGCCAGAATTCAGACTCTGTCTCAGCCAAAGTATTCAGTCCAGACAGGTTTTGACATGTGAAACTCCATTCCAAATATTTATTTCCCCAAAAAAAAAAAAAATCAAGACCCCCACAAGCTTTCATCGTCTCCTTGCTCCTGAGTGGCAGAAGGAAAAAATAAAATGCCTCTTGTCGACCCCGACATTGGGGTCCATCCGTCTCCAAACTCGAACCAGTGGATACCAGTTTCGAGCCGTCAAGCCATTATCGCTATCAAGGCCGTCACTGTCGGTATCGAGCAGCCGTCTGCTCAATACCAACACCCATTCTTTCCGTCTGTTTTTTTTTCCCCAGCATCCCAGCAGACCCGCGACACAAGTATCCTGTGGCCGATGTCCGCACTAGACCCTGCACTGTGCATGATGATGCAGCTGTGTGCGTGTGCATAGATGAGCTGAATTCTTATGATGCCCACCAGAATTTTATGCAGCCATGTATCCTTATCAGAAAGTTGACATAAACGGCCCAAAGCTGACAACTTCTAGAACTTTACATAAATGAACTGAATTCTTATGTTGCCCACCAGAATTTTACCCATTTTTTAAATCTTTGAGACTGCAGATACAGATTAAGTCCCATGGGCAAAAATCTTGCTCAATCTTAACTCAAAAGAAAGGCTCTGTCACTCCTGCCACTTTCTCCTTCACCTCCTCCCCCAACACTTACCCCATCTCCACTCTCACCTTCTCTGTCACCTCCTCCCGCACCTCTTCCCCCACCAACACATCAGCAGCAGCAGCAGCAGCAGCAGCAGCAGCAGCAGCAGCAGCAGCAGCAGCAGCAGCAGCGGCAGCAGCAGCAGCAACAGCAGCAGCAGCAGCAGCAACAGGACTGCGCACACAGCAGGCTTGCATGAAGCACCTCACACGTACCACTCACCCACACCACCAGCTACTCCCGGCTGGCGTCTGCACGGGGACAACAACACGATGTGCACTTGCCACTACACCATGCACAGCATCATACCGTCAAGGCCCTTGGCCATGAGTGTGAAGAAGAGCGCGTTGAGCCGTTCCAGTTTCTTGAGGTCTTGTGCCTGGTCCGTGCGGTACTTCACACACTGCCAAACAGAGCGTGCGCCAGCACACGCAGCAAACCCACAAGTGCACACGCGCACGCACACACACACACACACACACACACACACACATGAGAATGATTGAGGAACCTCCCTTACCATGTCTATGCACAGCCAAATGGACGGGCCCAGTAGCGCACACAGGAGTGCACACAGGAGTGCACATGGCAGTGGACACAGCAGTGCACCCCGCAACGTACACACTGAGAAGCTGCAGGTTGGCCCATTGCATCGCAAAATGTCATTGCAAAGCGACACAACACACAGTGGCGAGTAAGTGGCACAATAGCTCAACTAGCTCAATTTGCGCCTCGGTGGCATCAGTGAGCGCAGTGCAGGCTTGTGCCGTGCAACGGACTGTTGCGAGCTGCAGACAGAGCAGTGCCCTGGAGAAGTTATCTCTACACATGCTTGCTGGACTCGTGCCCTGACGTGGAGGATGAGGGGAGGGAGTGGTGGTGACGGGGAGAGAATCGGAGCAATGGGGAGGAGGGGATTGATGGAGAAGGACAAAAACAGGAAAGAGGATGGACTTGGGGAGGAAGCAATCAAGAGAGGTCGGGAGGGAGGGAGG
>SZWC01000330.1:415583-430238 GCA_023375785.1 Penium margaritaceum | reverse complement strand
TTCCTCAACCCCAATCGTCCAACGTACGCACTCACGCGGAGAGGCGCAGAGCGGAACAGCAGCTCCGCCTTCTCTGCGAACTCGTCCCAAGTGTCCACGTACACCATTGCACCCACTGCACACCCCACTCCTCGCCACACCTCGCCCTCGCACTTCACCCGCTTTCGCCTGCCTTTCCCCTGCTACCGCTGCTGTGCTGCGGCTGCTGCTGCTGCGGCTGCTGATGCTGCCGCTAACACCGCCACCGTCACAGCCCTTGCCGCCGTCTCCGCTGCTGGTGCTGCTGCTGCTGTTGTCTCGCTGTGTTCCAGACTAGGCTGCACTGCCGTTCGCCATTACAAGATACTGAACAAGATCCACCCACGTCCGGGAACGTCACACCGCACCACGACGACGGCACGCCACGGCGGCCGTGAACCTTAACCCTGACCGCCTGATCGCCTCCCGCCTGCACCCGGCAGATTCTGGTGAGAATCGGCGTCAGGCGGCGGCCCTCTGACCGTCGTGTGCGCGGGACGCCGGGACTTTGTCTTGGTCGATTCCGCACCGCCTGACTCCACCGCGCAACTGCCAGCCTGGCCCCGCAAGCCCACTGACGCTTGTTACAGCTTCCACACACCGTCACAGCAATAAGATTTTGTGCATTTTTCAGCGCTGTCAGCGATCTTCTGGGAACTTCCCAGGGAAACGGCCTCCACAGCCCGGGAGGGAGGGAGAGTTAGGGAGAGAGGGAGGGAGCAAGGGAGTGAGTGAGGGAATGAGGGAGTGAGGGAGAACGAGTTGGGAAGGGACCAGGCATTCCGGCCGAGCAACGGCAGGGAGGCTTCGCAAGCACGGCCCATGCATGTCCTGGAGGTGAGCATCGCGGAGACACAAAAGAAAGCTAGAAGGGTGTAGTGCGGAAAGTCACCAAGTAGCCCGTTCATTTTATGACCACAGTTAAAGCGCCCTAATTTCTAAAACAACTTTTACTCCACTTCATACTTTCACTAAACATTCCTTTTAGCAATCACTTTCAACGTGGTTTGTGAAACAATATACATCTCATTCACTCCATAGCACTCCAGAAACAAGGGTTTTGGGTTACAGTATATTCATGTCTCCTCCCGTGGAAACATTCCAAGGTGTTGATCGTCTATTAGTCTCCTTACGATTGAAGACCATAACCGAAACTTTCGGGTTAGGATCCTCTTCTGAAGGCAGATAATTTTAAAAAATATGCATATTCGGTTTATCTCCACCATCATTTAGTGATTCATGATTATTGAACAATCATAAGATGAAGCTCTAAAGTTTCGACTTGGCGATTTAGGTCAAGAGGGGTGATATGAAAACAAAAGATAAATTAATCAGCTTTCTAGATGCCTAAAATTCTTAATTTTTTATTTCTAGAAAATCACCGACCCGATTTCACGGATCAACGCTGAAATGCCCCCAAAATTTTGCCTTTCAACACTTCCAATGATAAACTTGCGTCGATTCAACATTGTATGCACGTAATTTCTGAGTTTTGAATTCATAATTTCTGTTGAAAAATCATACACAAATCGCACAAAGAAAGGAAGCGAGCAAGGGGTCCCACGAATTGTCCACCAGGATCACAATAAAATGTACGCAGACAACAACCACGTGAGAGCTCAAGATGAGGCAGCCAGGACTCAAAAATTGAGCAAAAACCACATTTCTAGTGAAGGGCAAAAGACCTAGTGCATGAGTGAGAGTTCCTCTTTGAGGCAAAGGACTCAACGCCCAACACCACCCAAAGCGTCATGGGTAAATGGACCCATGACATTGGCAAAGAAATGACCAAGGGGATGGGCAGTGCTGGTATCAGGTGTGGAAAAGCAGGGCCAACCTATTTTTCCCTGAGCACAGTCAAGGCAGTCAATAGCACAAGGATTAGGGCAAGTGGAGGCATCAAGACCATTTGCACGCTGCTGGCGCAGCAAGCTGTCAATGGCTATAGTGTGAATGTAGCACATGCATTCATTTAGCAAATGCGTATGCGTCCGGGGAAAAGATTACGCAACATGGACAAGAGCAGTTCTGGCAAAGGAGAATGTAGATGAGGGAACGGGGAAGATACAATCACACTATGCTTGTTGTTATTGCTGTTGGTGTGTGGCTTCCACCCATCACAAGCCATGGCCCTGGCAACTACGGGTGCACCCGGAGCTGATGGTGAGTGGAGGCCGCATTGGAGATCGTGACGACCCGACGGAACTCAGGATTGTCCAGGGACTTATCCAGCAGCTACGACATGACAAGTGTGACACAGATGATGCGTTTCTACAACCTGACTGGCTGGTCTGCCGTTGCTGGAGTTTTCTTGGTGGTCGAGACCCACGCACACGGTAGCCTGTACCGGTGCGATGAGGAGAACTGCAACTTTGTCTGTGCTTCCTGTCGTTGAAAGCACACGCTGACGTCTCGGTACTACACTTGTACATTTATGGGTGCTCTCAGTGCAGTTTAGAGTGCTTTATAGTTTTCTCAGTGGACAGGCCATTTTGACCCATTTCCTTGTTTTGCTTGCTATTCGTGTCTGGATGACGCAAACACATGCGTGGGACCGTTGCGTAGAGCTCATCGTTCTACACGTTTTGGTGCAGACTGCGGGTGATTCTCACACCTGAGCAGTGAGTTAGGGCCAAAACTCTGGTTTTAGGCCAGTTTGAGCAGGTAGACAGATACCGTCGCCCTTAGCGACTCTAGGCGGCCAGAAATTATTTAGGCTGATTGTTGCTCAGTTGTCATACTCTCTATGCATGTGCTTTTTAATGGAAGCACATTTGACATTGTGTCTTGTCGTCTAGCCAAACCCTTGTAGTTTCACGTCCGACCTGTGTTGACGCCGCGAGCTGACTGAGCGCTGACGCCCAGTGAATGGCAAGCGTGCTAAGAAGCTTCCTAGAATCTTCTCATGGTATCTGAGCGAACAAGCCACAGCTCGTTGTGCTGTGTAGTAAAGACGCAGCAGCAGCAGTGATTGGCAGCAAGGGCAGCCACCCATAGCAACAGCAACAGATCTTGGAGGGACCGATCACGATAACGTTGCACTAGAGCGGTGGAGGCAGTGGAGACAGCAGCGGCTACAGGCAATTGCAAGCAACTGAACTCGTAGCATAAGCATCGGCGGGAAGCACATGTAGCGGGAGCAGCTACGGGCAGCAGCCACTACATCAGTAGCACCAGGTGGCAGTAGCAGCCGTGTCTGGTCAGCGGTCTGCACACACACAAAAAAGGGGGAAGAAGCAGCTCGCGACAGCAGCTTGCAGCGGCTACGATAAGTGGCAGCGCGCACCGGCGACAGCAGGTTGCAGCAGCATTTGCATCAGCAGCACCGAGCTACACCAAGTATAGCTGTAGCATGCACCAGCCGTAGAAGCATCCGCAACAGCGGTGACGGGCAGCAGCCGCACCAGCAGTAGCGGCAATAGGCGCTTGTAGTAGCAGTTGAGGTGAGCAGCATCCGTAGCAGCAGCACTAGCAACCGCAGCAGTGGCGAGCAGCTACAGAAGCATTTGTATTGTTCGTAACAACAGTAGTAGGAGTAGGTAGCAGCCGCAATAGCAAGCAGCAGCTGTAGGCAGCAGCCGCAGCAGTAGTTGCTGTAGCAACCGCAACATCAGTTGCTGCAGCAGCTGCTGCTGTCGAGTCTGAGGGGGACCCGACGCGAGGGACCTCGCTCGGGGGGAGAGGGATCTCGTTGGCCGGGCATGTTGTGCTGACGGAGGGCACGAAAGAGGGTTGGCCAAGCGTCGGCGCTTGAGCTGGCGTGTGCCGGCCAAACGCTGGCCCCCCCCGCCGGCTGAGAGGAGCAGTGGAGGCCGACGACGGCCTCCGGCCGGCTGCACACGAGGGGAGGAGCAAGCATCCCCCTCCACTATGCTCACTGCGAGGGTTAAGCCAGACAACACAAAAGAAAGGGGGGGGATTCCTCGAGTGGGACACTCAAGAAAAACCCTGGGAGGAGGTACCGGACTGGCACCGAGTGTTTGGTGACCCAAACCACAAAAAAAGGAATAAGGGGGCCCCACGAGTAGGGCACTCGAGAAAAAAAAAGAAAAAGGAGGGGGTCCCCTCCTACTCCCTCTGAATTTAGGAAGGGGGTTTTTACTTTAGTTTTTTTCAATCTTTTACCTTTTAGTGTGGCTTGAGGCCACCATAGTTGGCTGACGACGGGAACCGCAGTAGCAACAGCCGTCACGAGAGTCGCAGCAACAACAACAGCAGCGAAGGTGGCTTCAGGCCACAACCATCTGTTGACAATGGCACCCGGTGCAGCATCAGCGGCACCGAAGGTGACTTGAGGTCGCATGTTGTGTTAGTCGCACCATCGCCATCGGGTGCAGCATTGTAGCAACACATTGTAGCTGTGGTTATCGGCGTGACTGACAACATCGCAACTCGTCTGAGGGACATTGCTGCATACGTACCCCTCCATGTGGTGCTTTGCGCCACCGAGATCGAGAGTGTGAGACTATCACCTAGGCTGAGCTCTCGACATGAGCTACGCGGTGTGGTCATGGGCGTTGCCAACGCTGTGGTCTGTGCCTGAGCCTCAGCCGTGGTAGCTGCCACTGGCAAAGTGGTCGATGCAACCGTGGCATGCGTCCCACTTGTCTTTAGGGTTTTTGTGCTACTACTATCGAGATAGGTAGCATGGCTGGGGCCAGTGCTAACAGTGCCCTCCTGGGTGGCATCACCCTTGGATATGATCATCTTCACCTCCTCCTTCACTGGATACATCACCGAGTGATGCCACATCGCTCCTGCGCGGAGATATGGCTGCCCTACACATGGAGGTTCGAAAGCTCAAGCGCATGGTCCAGCAGCTCCTTGACCACATGACTTCCGAGTGAGTTGTCACCCCGCCGCAAGTGTCACGTCATACTTCATCCTCATTTTCCTCTCGATCCTACATCCCTTCCTCCGACAATGCTAGTATGCCAGATCTCTCGTCTACATCTATCGCCCTCTGCTCCGTCTTGGAGGCTGTCGGCATCATACTGGCGGACGGACCCTCACTCTATGGCCATACCGCTTGTTCTTGCACTCGTCGTGCGCGGCGGCGAGCTGCTCGTCTTGCTCGTCGCACGCAGGCAGCACCATCAGATGTGGTTGTGGGAGGAGTCACAAGTGACAAGACCCCCTCGTCTCTTGTCCACGAGTTTGATTGCTGAGTCCCCACAACTCTGGTCGAGGTGTCAGTCGTGGAGGGGATGGTTTATCCGCTGACGACCTCAGTGGAGCTCGGCATTAGTGAGGCGATTATGTATAACATAGGATGGTTGAGGTAGATGACGCTGCACACCAGACTCAGCTAGCAGAGAGTTCGGCAGGGGGAGACGTTCACCCTGATGGAGACTCTTTGAGAGAGGAGGATTGGTTCAATGCTGAGTCAGAGTCGTGGATGGAGATGGTGTTTGTTGATACCTTGGCAGATGACGTGACGACAACCAATGTAGGAGCGGCGCCTGACACTCTGCGCACTCCCGCGTTAGCTAGTGTGGAGACAGCTGCTATGGTCCCAAGAGTAGTACTAGAAGCATGTGATATAGATGCAGATGCTCAGCCTACAGCAGACGCCCAGGTGGGGTTGACAAATGGTACTGGGCAGCAGGAGCAAGTGATGAATTGCCAGGATGAGGCAGACTTCCTCTATGAGGATCAGTCGTCCGTCGTTCAGTGGTCGAACGTATGGTGGGCGGCAGACGTGGAGGCCAAGTGCGCTCCGGTCCTTGCAGTAGCTGTGGCACAAGCACGAGACGGTCCCTCGGTGATTGCAGGTGTCTACGTGGTTGGCGTGGAGGATGCAGAATGAGCTGGAGACCTCCAGTGCATGGGTGCTTTGACCGATGTCGTTGACACCGCAACGGTTTCAATTGACAACATAGCCACTCTCGTCCGAGCTGCAATTCCTGTACTCGAGTGCTTATTCTTCGCGGTTGACGAGCAGGAGGCAGTCTTTGCCGGAGCGGAGGCACACGTGTAGAGTCTCATGGCCGAGCTCCGGGAGGCCAACAGCTGATGTTACACTACGGATGATCCAGCACTACAGGCTGTCGAGGAGTCTGTGGAGGATGTACACAGGCGTTCAAGGCTACGTAGTGGTCTCTATAGGATGCACGTCTGGGGTAGGTGGATCTTGAGCAACAGGTGGATGATGGGCTGCACACCAGGGGTCGCGAGGAGCACCACGGCATTGACCGCACCTTCAATGACCGCGTTGTTGCCGCGGATGCAGTTTTACGTACACATGCCGATATTTGGCGACTAACTGACGGCCAAGCGATAGATGTGTCACAAGCAGCAGGTGCCTTTGCAGTAGCTATTCCTACAGCCCCAGACGACTTACGTGGTGAGTCATTGTGTTGCGCTCACGCTCTACCAGCATCTCGTGGCCTAGCGGCACGTGAGTCGACGACAGACGCAGAGGACGTCGGCTTGTGCGATGAGTAGGCGTAGCTCCACTTCTTCCTACCCGGTGAGACCGCGAGGCTGTAGGAGGCTCTGGCTCATGCCGACACCCACACAATCGAGGTCCACCGCCAGGTTTGTTCTGCGACTGACCGCCTACATGCCACAGATACAGCCAGCCGGTCGGCTGCTGCATCAGAGCTTGTTGAGCTCCACACGTGCCTCAACACTACAAAGGCTATGAGGCGATATGCAGCTGAGCGATTGGAGGCCATAGAGTAGGCAATTGTCTTGGAGGAAGCCCTCAATGCTGCACTAGTCACATCAGCAGGTGACAATAGCAGTGACAATGATAGCGACGACAAAGACAGTGATGATGACGCTCCGGGGTGAGGCTCTATCGAGTACATCCCACCAGCATCTTCGTCACCCTTTCTATAGTAATGTAGGGTATGTGGCTTTTGGGGGAGCTGTGCTCCCTCCTTAAGGATTGTGTTGGGAGTAGCCACCAGCTTTGATTGTGCTGTCAACCTCTGGAGCCCAGGGGGGTGTTGATACGTGGGCTTTGGCCTGACACTCTTTTTAGGACAGCACGATTACTTGGGGTGTGACACAATGCTGGTCGAGACCCGTGCACCTCGTGATTGCTACCGGTGTGACATGGAGACCCATTACCTCCATGTGTTATGTATGATCCATGCATGGTGTGGGCGAGACCCGGACACCCAGAGACATTTTTAGGGTCACAAGGAGACCTAGTTTCTCTGTATCCCTTACATGATGTTTGGCACGTATGTGTGTGATTGACTTCTTTCATGGTCGAGACCCGGGCACTTGGTGGGATGCACCATTGTCACGACAAGATCATGTGATGTAGTATGCTTGATCGGTACTCGCCATGATTAGTTTCCCGAGCCATCCTCTCTTGCCTTTGCTTAGCCATTGTGGTGTTGACGGTTGTGTCAACCAGGGGAAGTGTTGGTGTGTGTGGCTTCCATCCGTCACGAGCCATGGCCGTGGCAGCTGTGGGTGCACCTGAAGCTAATGATGAGCGGCGGTCACATTGGAGATCATAACAACCCGGCGGGACTCCAGATCGTCTAAGATTTTTTCCTACATAGAATGATGGATCTCCATCCGTATGGGAGGGGGTTCAATGCGTGAAGGTAGTGTATGAGGGCAGTGTGTTCATTCCCGATACATAAATACACTGATCACGTAGTTAGTGCATGATGTTGTCTTACATGGGATGTCTGACCCTCACTCCTATGGGAGGGTGAAATGTGTTGGACTAGTGCATGAGGGTAGTGTGCTCGATTCCCATACAACATTAGACTGATCATGCACTCAAAGTGTGATTTTGTCTTACATGGAATGTTCCATCCCCATCCCTATTGGGGGTCTAGTATGTGGGTGCAATGTATGAGGGGAGTGCACTCGTTCTCCATGCAGTTTTACATAGATCACACACCCAGTATGTGACTTTGTCTTCTATGGATCATTAACCCCCACTCCCATGGGTGGTTCAGTGCGTGGGCCTAGTGTATAAAGATTGTATGCCCATTCTCCATATGAAAATACATCGATCACGCATTCAGTGCATGATTTTATCCTGTGTGGAACCTTAGACCCCACTCCTATGGAGGATGTAGTGTATGGGGTTAGTGTATGAGGACAGTGCACTCATTTCCCATAAAGCAATACTCTGACCACACACTTGGTGTGCCATTTTATCTCATATGGAAGATTGGATCTCCAATCCTAAAGGAAGGTCCCCTAAAACAGAGAATTCATGCACTCAGTGCGTGATTTTGTCTTACATGGGATGTCTGACCCCCACTCCCATGGGGGGGTCTAGTGCCTGGGGCTAGTGTATGAAGGTAGTACGTTCGTTTACCGTAAAAAATAAACTAATCATGCACTCAGTAGGTGATTTCAGCTTATATGGAATGTTGGATCCCCACCTTGGTGGAGATGTCTTGTGCGTGGGGCTAGTGTCATCATTTTCCATGCACAAATACACAAATAGGCACTTAATGTATGATTTTGTCTCATATGGAATATTGGAACCCCACCCTTACAGAGGGGTCCATTGTGCAAATCTAATGTACGAGAATAGTGCGCTTGTTATCCATACAAAGATACTCTTATCACAATAATCTGTGCATGATTCAATCACAAGTGGAACCTTAGACCTCCACTCTTATGGGAGTTCAGTGCGTGGAGATAGAGTATGAGGGTAGTATGTTCGTTCTCTCTGTAAAAACACACTGATGAAGCACTAAGTGTGTGATCTTATCTCATATGGAACATTGGACCCTTAATCTTAGAGGGGGCATCCAGTGCACTCATCCAGTGCATCCAGTGCACAGGGCTAGCGTATGAGGAGAGTGCACTCATTCCTCATATAGAAACAAACTGATCACGCACTTAGTATGTGATTTTTATAGGGATTTTTGACCCCTAATCAAATGGGGGAGGTCCAGTGTGTGGGGATAGTGCACAAGGGCAGTGCGCTCTTCTCCCCTGTAAGAATACATCGATCATGCACTCAATGCATGATTTTGTCTTAAATGGAACATTGGATCCCGACCCCTATGGGGAAGTCACTGCGTTGGGGTGGTGTATGATGATTGTGCGCATATTCTCCATATAGAAATACACTGATCAGGCACTTGGTGTGTGATTACATCTCATGTGGAATTTTAGACCCCCACTCCTACGTGGGAGACCAGTGCGTGGGGCTAGTGAACAAGGACAGTTCTCTCATTCTCTTTACAAAACACACTTGTCACACACTCAGCGAGTAGTTTTGTCTTGTATGGGTACTTCGACCCCTGCTCCTATATGGGAGGTCTAGTGCGTCGGGCTACTGCATGAGGACAGTGCGCTTGTTTCCCATGTAAAAATACATTGATCATGGACGCAATGCGTGTATTGTGCTGTATGGAATTCTGGACCAACACTCTTAAGGGGGGATGCTCTTCATGGGACTAGTATGTACCGACAATGTCCATCCCTCCTCCGTGTAAACATATGCAAACTACGTACTCAGTGTGTACAAACACTATAATGGTACACTTCAAGTTCAGTACGCTTGCTCAGTGCGAGTGCACTAAAGGAGCGTAACAGAATTCTAGTGTGAGAATGTAAAACCATTGGGCACACATGACTTGAGTAACTAATAACCTTAGAAAACCATACTTTGATGACAAGTGTCAGAACTGTCGGTTGCATGTCTACATGTGCAAAAAGAAGAATGAGGTATCCTTATGGTCTTAGGTTCTCAAGGCAAGTGGCACGTGCAAAGAAGTATTGTGAGCGGTTATTTCAAGAAGCCCCATTGAGAAGTCAAGAGTTTCCATAACTTCAAGGTATGTCCTCATGAAATTTTACTTCCGTAAAAAAATCAACCAAACTATTCTACAATTTTGATACGGTTCTTGAACATTCTGTCAACATGCATGGAAGCTGGTGAAATTTGTCAGACTCTTGTAGAGAGGAAGACATACGATTATGAAAGCTGGCCAAAATGTTCCTGGTAATTGGTGTAAAGATCTAGAAATCAATCAACAGTGGACCAGAAATGTAAGGATAGAAAAGCCCACTGGTGTCCACTACGTACGTGTGGGAAGTAAGACAAGGTGGGTTGGACGGAATGTTTTTCCATATTTGATTGGCAACCCATGTTGTGATTGAGCATGCAAAAAAGGATTGTGCTTCCGGTTGAATTTTTTAAGTGATGTGGGGAAGTGATTGTTGTTGCAAAAGGTGCACATGGTTCTCTTTAACACCCTTTTTTCCTCTTTTTGAATCCGGTCGCTACTGACTGATAAACGGGCATGGTGCACCTAGCCTTGTTAAACGTTGTCATGGAGGGAAAATACACATATTTGGGTGTTTTCACCATAGGATGAAGGCGATGGAATGGCTTGGAGCTCCATGACAAGGAAAAATAAGGAGCCAAAGGGATAGAATGAATAAGTTTCAAAGGATCTTTAATTCCACTTGGTATGTTTTCCTTTATTGATCAAGCAAAACGAGGAGATATGCCATACACTTTTTGGTATACCAAAGGGATGGTTTCCAAAATCTTAGGTTCTTAAAGAGGATGGTCGGAACCACATTTCTTGCTCCATTATCTGGTAAGGCATGGAATACATGACAAACAAGTCAGCATTTCATGCCAACTGGTTGCTTAATGTTGACGCACATCTCCAATGATCATGTGAGCTGAAGCATTGGTGGTTCATAGGTTGAAGGTTGGTGGAGGAAAAAACACATGGGAGAATGAAACAATTGAGAAGTTTGTTCGGATTTTGGAATTATAAGGATACATATCCATACACTGACAAGAGAGTGCAAATGATGCATACTTGAGATATTCAACACTTGGCGAGTACAATGAGTGTGAATTTAGACCTCACTAGTCCCATTGAGCAACCTTGCCCGAGAAGGTGAAGACATCCAAACTTTTGACGGATATCCAACTCCCACACTTACAAGTCCAGAGTCATCGAGAAGTCTTTTGTGCCATATTGAAACATCAATCAGATTTATGGTAAATCTGCTGACCCTTGTTGAACGCGGTACAATTACACATACGCACATGTGTGCATCTATAACATAAGGAAAATCATCACGATAGGGGTAGTTGGCTAAACTTTGGACGAATAATGCAGATGGTTCCACCTTTGTTCCCACCCCCTCTTCAACAATAGTACCATGTGATTGGATCCAACAATGGCACACACCGTTATAATCTCATGGAATCTACCAAGAGATCACAATATCACGCAGTTGAGGGGGAAAGGTGTCATGATTTCTATGTTACATACGTCACTATTTGAGGAGGCAATGTCGAACAAAGTGTGCTCGTTCTCTTGGGAGGTCATGAGGATGTGCAGGGAGGAGGGAGAGGGGAGATAAACTGTGAACCGAGGGCCTGACAACATGATGGTTACACATTGAGCCCTTGGATTAAAACTCCTTAATCCCGCAATCCCTTGGTGTTTAAGCCCACTCTTGAGATGCTGCATGACCCTCTTCTACCAGCAAGAATTCTGCGTATGACACTCACAATCCCACCGTATGTCTCTCTTGGTGGTGTTTGCACCAAGGTGTGTTGCAGAGGGGTTGCTGTATCCATGGGAGGTGTTGTGAATCTTGAATTCTACAAGAATTTGGCAATGAATTAATCCGTATTCTTCATAGAACTTAGTGAAAGATTTTTTTTTAAGTTATTGGGTCATAAAGACATAGAGTAACGAGCCCCTTGGCTATCTTATGCTCCACAAGATCACAGTCATAACAAGCCAACTAATATCTACCTTGTGCTTTGAACCCTTGTACAGAGGCACACATGTGTAGTAAACACCTGGAAGAATTTGCACACTTTCCAAGCTCTCATATGCACCAAAAATTTCCTCAATCCATAGATAGATAGGCTGATTCATGGCCATTTTTGTCCTCCATGCGTGAATGCCACTGGCAGCACCACGAAAAAGGATCATAGCCACCCGAGGAGTCGTGGCTTGCAAACGTGCCTCCAACCGTTATCTAAAAACAATGAATGCTCCTTATGATCTTTGCATCATTAGATGGCGTCCATCTATAGAGAATTCAGCATGTGTGGACAAGAAAGACATCTCGCCTTGTTGGGGTGAAACTGATACTAGTGCCCATTCTTTGGACGCTCACGCTCAACTTTCTCCGACAGTGAATCTCTTGTCCTTGCACCCAATGACCTAGTTCTTGTACTGCACTCACATGCAATGCAATCATCTCCTCAAACAAAGTCTCTGATGCCATCGGGATGATAATTTCCTTACCTAAACGGAGATTTCTTGTAAAATAAACAACTAGTGACAAATTTTATTTGTACTACTTTTTGCATGATGAAGGCGAATGGGGACGGGCCCCTGTGCATCTCCATAGCCGGAAGTCCATCAGATTATGTCTTTGGGGAAAAGGGTGGCAAATGGCGTGTGTTGCCCTGTTGTCTGAGTGTTCCCATTCTTTATGGTGCTAGTTGAACATCAGCTATTACAGAAGGAGGGAATTTTGACGTTGCAAGGTCATAGATTTGGAAAGTGTGCGGAGGATTTGCATTACTCACACAATGGTGCTAGTCGGCATGGTTTTTTTTGTGGTAGCATGGATGGAATGTGGGTACATGAGATTTAAAGTCTTACATGTTTTGCGTGGGCTTTGCCTCCGCAAAACAGAAAACCTTACGTCGTAATAGGGGGTTTGCGTGCTAAAAAAAAAAGGTTAACCTGTGATTGTGATTCAACGAAAACACCCATTTCAGAACATCAGTTATTTTCAAGGCAAACAAAACTCCCTGGTTTTCAAGAAAACCACTTCCATACCCAACTGAGAATTACATTCATGATTGAGGGCTTCATTTTTTGTGCAGGCACTTGTTTGGCCTTGCGGTAGCGGGGCCCAGCAGATTCCATATCAATGCACAAGGTTTTTTGGACCCCCACGCAAAACCCTTTTGTTAACAGCTAGAAACACCTCAAAAGAGGGGCTTGTAATTGTTGGAGTAAAATGATGACGCCAACACTCTGATGCTACAATTCATGTAACGTTGACATGGTTTTGGTGCCCTCCCCCCCCAACCCTTTCTTGATATGTCGTTGCTCTTCGTGGACCGGTGAGTGTATCAGCTTTAATGTGCGAAGGTGGTGGATGTGGCATTATCAAACAAGGGTCACTGGATTTATCAGATTCATTTGAAATTCTGTGAACATACGGCCACTCACTTGTTTCTTGCTTCACATGTAGAAATTTTCCACGAACAACGTTTTGTACATTCTCTACATCCATACTTGCGTAAATGCCCAATGAAGCTTACTTGCATACATCTACGACATTGAATACTTAAAAATGAACTTGCAAGTCTCTTTTTGTTTGTATTTTTGTATTCATATAGATGTTATCCGACCATCATAGGCTAATTATCGGTTGTGATTGCGCTTTGACAAAAATTTCTTTTGTCACGTTATACAAATCATGGATTGGATATTAATCAAATATGAAATTTCATAAATTTCTGTTTCATTTTATGAATTCATGAATTTTCATAGGATTTGGAAAGCGCAATATGAATTATTCTATGTATTTTCAGTTGTATTGGGGTGTTTAGATCCTGGCTTCTACCTCTTGAGTATGGTGAATGATGTGGTGAAGTGAGCTCATCTCATGAACCGGTCCGGAATGTCTGAGAGAACCAAAGATGACACCTTCGACTATTATTCATTTATGTTTTGTGTCCTACAGACGAAACAGAGCAAGAACAAGATATTCAGCTTGGCGGACGCGCGAGAACAGGTCCACAGACCGATGACACTAGGTTACCACCTAACCCAATAACCCAAAAATGACCGACCTGTGCTCACGTCCATCACCGTCTGGCAAAGTTCATTTACGACCGCATAAGGCGCTCAACTCGCACAGCCCGTCACGGGATCCGAAGAGGGGAGTGTCATGCCACGGGGAATCGATCAGTGTCACAAACCCGACCGCTCCAGGATCGCACCGGACACAAATCCGACCAGTTGCTCACGCGTCAAGTTGATGCTGTGAAGGTTGTAGGTTGGAGGTTGTGGGTTGGAGGTTGTAGGTTGGAGGTTGTAGGTTGGAGGTGCGCGGAGCAACTGACCGAGGTGCGACGCTTCTCCATCCCCGCCCGTGCTAGCTCACGGACCTGTCCTCTCCCCCTCCGTCACTCCCCTTGCATCCATCTCTCCCCCCGCCTTTCTCAACCCCTGCCTTACCCCCTTTTACCCTCAATCCTCCGCTCCGCCCGTCCTATTCCCCTCCTGTGCCGTCCATGTGTCTCGAGGCACCTCTCCTGCCCGTCCCTCGACCTTTTCCCTTCCCCCTCCGCTCGCGTTCCGTTCTCTTTGTAACTCCCTCTCCACGCCCTCTCCTGCTAGGTTCATGAAGAGAAAACACTCACCTGCTTGTGATTGTTTCTCTTTCTTCCTCCCTTTCCTCCGGCTCGCCTGCATCAATCCTTCCAATCAGGCTCCCGGTCGACCCTCCTTATTCTCCTCCCTCACTGCCCCCCCCCTCCCCCCCCCACTCCCCTCTCTCTCTCTGTCTCTGTCTCTGTCTCTCTCTCTCTCTCTCTCTCTCTCTCTCTCTCCCCCTCTCTCCCCTCCCTACCTCCCTCCTCCCTACCTCCCTCCTCCCTCCTCCCTCCCTCCCTCCCTCCCT
>SZWC01000330.1:375973-388420 GCA_023375785.1 Penium margaritaceum | reverse complement strand
GGGGGGGGGGGGGGGGGGGGGGGGGGGGGGGGTTGTTGCCACGGGGAATGGGGGAACGCATGTTCCAGGCGAACTAATTCATTGTCTGCGTGAAGTGTTGCCAATGTGTAGGAAAGTGTGGCAGGTATTGACTGTGGAAGGCACACATGGAGGAGGAGCAACATTGAGTTCAGCTGCAACTACATGTGTGGGAACGAAGCATTGGTAAATGATTTGGGCTGGGTGTGTTGAAACAGATAGATTGGGCACATATGCAACTACCAAGCGAGCAGGAAGGGAGAGAAGCTGGGGAGGAAGCCGTCAGCTGCAAAACACCGAATGTTTCCTCAGATGTGTTGTTTATTCTTACTCAACGAAGGCTGGTAAAGATTGCGAAAATCAGTCTAGGGCATGCGCGCCCATGTTGAATGAGACATGAGCTCTGGTGGTGAGCGGGAGAGATGCAGTGCCAAGATTTGGCTAAGTCTGGGACAACTGAATTAAGAACCAAGGAGAGAGTACAACGAGTCCTACTGAGAGCTTACGTGCTGGGGACTGATGGCTAGCCCACCAGGGCCCGTCATCCCCGTCACACCAAAATGCACGAACGGGGAATATGTATGTCATAGAACATGAAAGCAAGAGTAGAGATTGCCCGAGGCATTGGAACAGTCAACCGGGTGCCCGGGTCTCGACCGACATAAAAACATGCGATGTACCCCAAACGTATCCAAGCTCTACGGTGATACACTAGCATCAAAGACTAGCTGGGTGAGACAAGTTTAGGCCTCCCGAGACGCCGGAACATGTAACCGGGCGTCCGGGTCTCAGCCACATGCAAACTACACATATATGACAAGGGGCCAACAAGACTAGACAACTCAGCGCTGGGTCTCCTGAGGTACCGGTACAGACCACCCGGTACCCGGGTCTCAACCATGGAAAGAGTGCATCACCTGTCAGGGACTACGCAGTGAACTTCTATGAGGTCTCCCGGTGTACTGGCACAAACCACCAAGTACCCGGGTCTCGACCACCGAGAAAACTCCACTAAGCACGTATGGGTAAACTGAGCTACTAGCATGCACCATACATGCCACGGAAGAAGTAATGTAGCCACTGGAGAACCATAAGCTCAATCTAGGAGGCTCTCCCTAAATAAGGCTGCATGATAGCTCAAAGCCCATACACCAACACTCCCCCTCGGCTGCAAGAGTTGTCGACAAGGTACCAGCTGAGAAGATACAAATGCTCCCCCTCAATGAGAGAATCCTGGGAACATGAAATCAAACACCCGTGTGCCCATATAAGTATGCTCCCCTCGCATGTAAGAGGCCACAAAGTTGTTGCCTGCAGAAAGAAGTAAGTCCCCCTAGCCCAAACGATCCTGGTAGAATAATCAAGTAATGGCTAGGCATGAGAGTGGCTCTGGATGTGAAAGCGTTAGCGAAAAAAGGAAGATGGGGCTGAGGTAGCTACCATGTGCACACCTCACTCATATACTGTCCAGCACCTTGTTGGGTTTATGTCAGTACCACACGGTGACCTCTGGCCTCGTTGCACACTCTCCTCACTGACGCAGGTGACTAACTGGAGAGAGGCAACCCCTGCTGGCTGCTACGCCATGGTGGCATGACCGCACAGCGAGTCTCACAGCCGGGCATCAACCAGGCACCAAATCTCACATGTCTCTGGCTGGTGTGCATTTGTGCACACTAATTTGCAGCGGGTTCATACTCTGGCCTATTCTTTGACCTGTCTTCACTCCGGTGACCTAGTTGACAGGTTGCAGCTATTAGTGGGTAGTTTAGTTCAGTTCAGTGAACTTGGGAAGGAGCGTGCGAGATCGAGCTCGCTGCTCGCTCGCTCGCTCCTCCCCACTTGACGGCTACAACCTCATTGTTCGTGACCCGTCGTTTTTCTAACTAACACGCTTCTTAACTTCTACGTCAACACCATTGCTCGCTTGGTGTCTTCCAAGCCTCACCTCAGCTGCTGCTTACTTGTCTAGCGCAGCAGACTACTGGTATCAGAGCAGTTTGCGTGGAAGACGGGCAGCGGATCGATCTGCTGTCCACGTATCCTGGGCCAAACCCGCGACGACCACTCTTGGCGTCGCGCATCCACCCCGCCATCACAACCCACCAGCATAACAGCACCTGACTGCTGTAGCCTCAGCAGCAGCGAGTGACGGCATTCTGCCCACGGGGCTCTTTGGTCTTCCCCTCCTCCTGCTGGTTGGGCTCCCCTCTATTCCTGGGTTGGGTGGGGTTGGAACAGGTTCCTACAAGTGTTCCCACGGCCTTCCCATATTTCCCACGCCCACTGGGGCGGGGGAAACGCTACCGAAAAATTTTCGGCAGCGTGGGGGGGCCCGTCGCCGTCTCCTAGTGGTATTTGCAGCAGTTGCAACGTGAACAACGGCTCAGCTTAAGCAGCTTAGCAGCAACAGCCTCACAACATCCCTGCAGTAGTGGATCTAGCTCCTTAGCTTCGCAGCAACAGCCTAGCAGCAGCACCTTATCAACAGCAGCTTCGCAGCAGCATCTTAGAAGTAGCGCAGCATCACCTCAACAGCAACTCAGCAGCAGCTCAGCAAACAGCTCAGCAGCAGCTCAGCAGCAGCTCAGCAGCATATCAGCAGCTGCTCAGCAAACTGCTTAGCATCAGCGTAGCATCACCTCAGTAGCAGCTCGGCAGCTGCTCGCAAGCAGCTCAGCAGCAGCTCAGCAGCAGATCAGCAGCTGCTCAGCAAACATCTCAGCAGCAGCTCAGCAGTAGCTCAGTAGTAGCACGGCAGCAGTAGTAACAGCTACAGCAAATACCTGCACCACAGCAGCCGTACAACCAACGTGACAGGAGTAGCAATCGGCGTCGTGGAGAATCTGTACTGCAACCTTGTAGCAGTCTCCGCACCACCGTCTGGTGGTGGTCGCCGTCACGCTGGCGCACTGGGAGGATCTCGGTGGCGACTCAGGGGAGAGCTCGACACTACAACGCTCGGTAAGACCTCCTTCCCCTGGTGCCTCTGGGAGGATTCAGCAGCCGCACGATGTCGCTGCTGCATTGCCGCACTCAACTTGGCGTCAGGACGCGCTAGAGTTCGCTCGCACCTTCACACATACCGCGTCTGCCGTGATAGACGCGGCAGCTGCAGCTGCTGCCACCTTTGCCGCCGCAGCTAGAGCAGCACGTGCCCCTGCATCAACGTCAGCTGGCCGCGCCGCCGAGTTTTACACTGAGGCGGCCGTTGTAGCTGGACCGTTGGCTGCGGCAGCGGCTGACATTGGGACACAGCTCGCGGTAGCTGCATCATCTGTGGCCTCTGCAACAGCTTCTGCAGCTTCTGCCGTATCCGCTGCAGCTACGGCCATTCGCACCTCCACAGCCGTCGCTGCTGCAGCATCCGCATCCGCACCCTCTGACATCACCACACTCGTCACAGCGGCCGTCGTTGCACCGGCGATCCTTCCTACGGTTGGCACCGCCTTCACCACAGGCTGCCTGGCACTGATTGTGCCGGTTGCATCTTGCGTCTCTGTGCTCTCCGTTGCAGCTGCTTCTATTGTCCCGCCTGTTCTTGCTCTTTTGCGCAGCCCCTCACACGCCTCGTGAGGTCTCCTTGTCTGCATCTCCCTTCTCCCGTCCTCTGTCTCTCTTCTCTGCGGTGGCTTGTCTATGTGATTTGGGTCGGGCTGTCTTGCAGCACATATTCATCGTGCCTAAGGCATTCCCAGTTTTCCCACGCCCACTGGGGCGGGGGAAACTCTGCCGAAATTTTCTCGGCAGGGCCCATTATTCGTCACCATGCCTGGTGACGACGAGTCGGTCATAGCAGACCTTCAGCGCCAGCTGGCCCTCGCTCGCGACGCTTAGCGTGATGCCGAAGAGCGTCTCAAAGTCGCGAATGACAACCGCGCCGCCTTCGCAGATGAAGTGGCTGCGCTTGTGCTCAAGCGGCTGCCTGCTGCCTCTGTTCTGCCCGCTGGCTCCTCTGCTGGCGCCGGTGCCGGTGTCTCTTCCACCCCACCTGCTAACTCTGCTGCCTCTAACCCTGCTGTCACCCCATCTACTGTCTCTCCTGCCGCAGTCTCCCGCCAGCATGACTTCTTCTCCCAGCCCCCTGTCTTTTCTACTGGACTTGCTTTCTCTTCCTGGGAGACCCGGTTTAGTGCATGGGCCCAGGGAGAACGTCTTTGGGAATACTACTTCCCTGCCACACCTTCCTTCACCCCTGTCGCTGACGAGTCTGCTCGCGCTGTCCGCGCCCTCATTGCTGCTGCCCCTGAGACACTCGTCGACGAGGTTGGCACCTACAATGCTAACCCCGCTGTTCAGCGTNTCTCCCGCCAGCATGACTTCTTCTCCCAGCCCCCTGTCTTTTCTACTGGACTTGCTTTCTCTTCCTGGGAGACCCGGTTTAGTGCATGGGCCCAGGGAGAACGTCTTTGGGAATACTACTTCCCTGCCACACCTTCCTTCACCCCTGTCGCTGACGAGTCTGCTCGCGCTGTCCGCGCCCTCATTGCTGCTGCCCCTGAGACACTCGTCGACGAGGTTGGCACCTACAATGCTAACCCCGCTGTTCAGCGTTTGGCTGACCCAGTCGGTGCGTACACTATGCTTCGTCGCCGCACGACAGTCACAGGTCAGGCGGCACAAAGTGCCCTCACCGTTCAGTTCAACACGCTCTTAATGCGAGCGGACGAGTCGGCCGACGCCTATTGGGCACGCGGGCTCAAGCTGCTTCGCGAGCTTGATAAGGCTGCACCAGGTCAGCTGTCAGCTGTGCACACCATGGTCAACGGGTTAATCCCCGAGCTGTCCGACCTTCTCTGCGATGTCAAGGCAGACGAGCTGCAGCGTCTTGCCTCCCAGCCTGTTCCACCCGATTCACCTCCAGGCGTTGGTGCCCTCTGGGACTTTGTCGCTGATAGGCTCGCAGCGTGGTGGACGAGCCTCCAAAACAAGCGCCTTCACCGCACTGCAGTCGCAGGGGTGGCCGCCGTCTCCATTGCCGCCTCCACTTCTTCCCCCGCTGCTACATCGGCCTCGTCTCCATCCTCTTCTTCCTCCTCTTCTACCTCTACAGCAGCAGCCCTTGCATCCCAAGGTCGTGGACGTGGACGCGGGCGTGGACAAGGCAAGGGGAAGGGCAAATTTGCTGCGTCGTCTCGTGTTCCTGGTGAGGTGGTGTGCTGGAACTGTGGCTCCTCTGAGCACTCCGCTCGTAAGTGCCCTGCACCCCCTGACGACGTCCGCCTCGCACGTGCCATGCGTGTCCATTGGGCGCGCACCAGCGGGCCCTCCTCTTCTTCTTCCGGTGTCAGCTCCAGCTCCAGCTCTACATCATCTACTAGTTCCTCCCCAGCTCATGCCTACCCCACCGCCGGTGTCGCCGGCGTCCATCCGCCTGTCCTCTACCCTTGGGGCTGGCCACCGCCCTATGGAGCGCCCTCCTTCGCGGGCCCACCTTCCTCGGCCTACGTTCCTCCTTCGTGGTTCGCCTCTCCCTCGAGCGCGCCTGCTCCATCGTCTGCAGCCTCCATCGACAGCGAGCGCCAGCTAGAGCAGTCTCTCCTCCAGCCTCTTCACCTTCGTGATCAGGGAGGTGAGAGTGTGTCTTCGTTGGCCAGAGGTCTTGCCTGTCAGACTGACATAGTCCTTCGTGGGGACCCCCCCGGTCACGTCCTTGGGTTGCCATCCTCGTCTGTTTCGTGGGTCGAGCACTGGCAGTCTGTCGTTCTCCCTCATTGTCTTGCTGCCTGTGCCTCATCCCCGCCCTCCGTCGGCACTGTTGCCACCTGTGGCGTCCTTCCCCATGTCCGTGTCTTTGGTGGCTTCTGGGTCCTTGACTACGGCGCCACTCATCACATGACCTCTGTTCGGTCCACTTTTGTCTCCTTGGGTCCTGTCGGCTCTGTTCGCTTTGTGCGCACTGGTTCCGGCCAGCTCCTTCCCGTCCAAGGCGTTGGTGTTGTCTGTTTCGTCGGTCCCGGTGGCGTGCTGTTTCTGCCTGACGTTCTGTTTGTGCCTTCGTTGGAACTCAGCCTGCTGTCAGTGCCGTCGCTCGACGATCAGGGNCCATGTCCGTGTCTCTGGTGGCTTCTGGGTCCTTGACTCCGGAGCCACTCATCACATGACCTCTGTTCGGTCCGCTTTTGTCTCCTTGGGTCCTGTCGGCTCTGTTCGCTTTGTGCGCACTGGTTCCGGCCAGCTCCTTCCCGTCCAAGGCGTTGGTGTTGTCCGTTTCGTCGGTCCCGGTGGCGTGCTGTTTCTGCCTGACGTTCTGTTTGTGCCTTCGTTGGAACTCAGCCTGCTGTCAGTGCCGTCGCTCGACGATCAGGGCATGGATTTCTCCGCTAGTCAGAGCGTGGGCACTGTCAGTCTTCACTCTTCTGGTCGCGTCGTCTTGCAGGGGGTTAAGTGTGCTCTACCGTGTTCCCCTTCATGCCCCCTCTGCACCTGCTGTTGGCTTGTCCCTTGCTCATGTCGCGCCTTCCCTTTCTCCTACTGATATCTAGCTCTTGCATCGCCGCCTTGGCCATGTGCACACGGATGCTATCACTAGCATGCTTCGCCTTCAACCCGCTGTTGGCTTGTCCCCTTCCACCTTCCCTGCGCCATGCCCCTCTGACTGCCTGGACTGTGCCCAAGGCAAGATGCATCGTTCACCCTTTGCCTCTTCGGATTCCCAGTCCGCTCATCCTCTCGCTCTTGTTCATGCCGACGTCATGGGGCCTCTTCCCCATGACTTTCTTGGGGGGGCCGGGCATTACGTCCTGTGCCTCACTGACGATTTTTCCCGTTTCCGTTGGATCTTCGCTCTTCGTCAGAAGAGTGATATTGCTTCTGTCATCGCATCGTGGCTTGTTCAGGCTGAACGTGCGTGTCAGCGTTCACTGCGCGTCTTTCGCAGTGATCGTGGCGGTGAGTTCCTTG
The DNA here is from genome assembly GCA_023375785.1 of Penium margaritaceum. NCBI lineage: Eukaryota > Viridiplantae > Streptophyta > Zygnematophyceae > Desmidiales > Peniaceae > Penium > Penium margaritaceum. The sequence continues at coordinate 381,499 of SZWC01000330.1, read as the reverse complement.
GACCCACCGCCCAATTTCTTGAGTCCCAAGGGGTGTGTCTGGAGACCTTGGCTCCCTACACACCCCAACAAAACGGAGTTTCTGAGCGTTGGAATCGGACCCTTGCCGATGGTGTACGCACGCTTCTGTCTGAGTCTGGGCTCTCCCCTCTCTTTGCCTTTGAGGCCATGAGCTATATGACTTGGGTGTGGAATCGCGTCCCTCACGGTCCTCTTCCCCGCACCGTTACGCCCTTTGAGCGTTGGTACGGCTCTTGTGCTGACCTCCGTCTGGCTCACGTCTGGGGTAGCATTGCGTCTGTCTGGCTCCCAGAGGATCTCCGCGACGGGAAACTCTCCCCGCGTGGACGTCTCTGCCCCTTCTTGGGCGTTTCCTCCCATTCGAAAGCCTGGCGCTTCTGGGACTCAGAGCGTCAGCGCGTCGTTGAGTCCCGGGATGCCTTGTTCTTCGAGTTCGTGTTTCTCCGTGACCTCGATTGTCACTCGTCTGCTGCCTCCTTGCTTCCGCTCTCTCGGTTGCGGGGGGAGGTCGGCCCTACAGACCCATCTGCCCCTGCCGTCCCTGCTGCTGTCACGTCTCAGCAGCCTTCACCCTCGGAGCGTTCTCCAACGGCCGGCACTGTGACTCCACCATCCTCTGACGCCCCCCCGCCGGTGTCGTCTAGCTCGCTTGGAGCTCCGTCATCCCCTGTGGTGTCCTCATCTCAGTCCTCATCTGCTGAGTCCGTCTCTCCCGCACCTTTTGCTACGTCCCCATCCAGTCCACTCACTCCAGTCATGCCCAGTCCACCTAGTGCTCCTCCACGCCCTGCCCCCATCGAATCTTTTGTTCGTGGCGGCCGTTTGCGTGCGCTTCCCTCTCGCTCCTCTAGTGCTGCAGCGCCCTCTCCTCAACCTTAGCAGACCTCGTCTGGACAGTCCCCAGCGTTGCCTACTGGTATGGACGCCCTGGGCCTTGCCACAGGAGTTGTGCATCCTAGCTCTGTCCTTGGGTACACACTACTCACGTCTGAGCATGAGCGTGCGCTCGAGGCCACCATCCTTGGGAGCATTGCCGCGTGAAATGCAACTGTTGTCGCCATGCCGCAATTGCCTGACCCGACCACTGTTCGCCAGGCACGGGTAGCACCCGACTCCCAGCAATGGGAGGCTGCCATGTGGGACGAGCTGAGAGCCCTGGATGACCACGCCGTATACGAGCTGGTCGATCTCCCACCAGGCCGCAAGGCGATCGATGCCCGCTGGGTCTTCCGTCGTAAGTACAAGCCTAACGGCGAGCTCGACAAGTGCAAGGCCTGACTTACAGCAAAGGGGTTTTCTCAAGTCCCCGGCGTTGACTTTGACGAGACTTTTGCTCCCGTCGGACGCTACACCACAGCTCGAGCCCTCCTGAGCCTTGTCGCACACCACGACTTGGAGCTCGAGCAGATGGATGTAAACAATGCCTTTCTACACAGTCGGCTGGATGAAGAGATTTACATGGTGCAGCCTCCAGGGTTCTCTGACGGCACCAATCAAGTTTGGAGACTGCGAAAGGCCCTCTATGGCCTCAAGCAGTCACCACGGTGCTGGAACCAGGAGATCACCTCCACCCTGGAGAAGGGGGGATATCGCCGGAGCACGGTGGATCCCTCCCTCTTTGTCACTCCACGGTCGGCTCCCTTTGCTGCCATCCTCGTGTACGTCGATGACCTGCTTATTGCGTCCCCGAGTTGCGAAGCTGTGTCAACTGTGAAGTCCCTGCTGCAGTCCACGTAAAAGATGAAAGACTTGGGTCCGGCTCGCGTGTTTCTTGGCATGGAGCTTGAGCGTGACCGCGCTCGTCGCGTTCTTCACGTCCACCAGGCCGCGTACGTCATGAGCCTGGGGGAGCGCTTTGCCTCCCTGCTTGAGTCGGTCCCCACTGCCTCAACACCGATGACGCCCGCCGTGCAGAGGTTGTTGAAAGCTCTGGACGTGTCAAAACTGGGGGAGACGGTGGACGTGACCGACTACCTGCGAGTCATAGGGTCTCTCATGTACCTTGCCACCACCACGAGAGCAGACGTAGCCTTTGCTGTCAACTTCCTTGCGCAGTTCTCACAGTCACCACGTGCACGGCACATGGAAGCAGCACTACGTGTTGTGCGGTATGCGCTCTCCACTGCCCGAGTTGGTCTGCGTTACCGGGCGCAGCCGTCAGTGGTCGTTGATGGGTACACTGACAGTGATTGGGCACATGACACGGATGCACGCAGTCGCACTGGCTATGTCTTCCTAGTTGGTGGGACTACGATCTCCTGGAAAATTGGCAAGCAAGGTTGTGTTGCACGCAGCTCCAGTGAGGCAGAGTATGTTGCCCTTGGTGCTGGAACCTGTGAAAGTGTCTGGTTGTGTCATTTGTTGCAGCAATTGCGTGTTCCCATTCACTACATCACCTTGCGTTGCGACAACCAAAGCACAAAGGCTATTGCTGAGTATGATGGAATGCATCACACTCGCACAAAGCATATCAATGTGGAACATCATTTTGTGCGTGAGCGTGTGGCTGCATGCGATGTTCAGATTGTGTGGGTCGACACCCGACAGCAACGTGCAGACTTCCTCACAAAGGCACTTAGCAGCAATGTCTTCAAGGCAGCAATTCACGCTGTTGGTCTGTTGTGTCCTCGTGATCCTCATTGTTGATCTGTTGTGCCAGTGCCTGTGTACGGTCTTGTGTCGTGTCACTTCTCGTGACGTCGGTGTAGTGCTTGTTGTGCCATTGTGCAAGTCGGCCATGGGTCATGGGGGAGTGTTGGGTTTGTGTCAGTACCACACGGTGACCTCTGGCCTCGTTGCACACTCTCCTCACTGACGCAGGTGACTAACTGGAGAAAGGCAACCCCTGCTGGCTGCTACGCCATGGTGGCATGACTGCACAGCGAGTCTCACAGCCGGGCATCAACCAGGCACCAAATCTCACATGTCTCTGGCTGGTGTGCATTTGTGCACACTAATTTGCGTCGGGTTCATACTCTGGCCTATTCTTTGACCTGTCTTCACTCCGGTGACCTAGTTGACAGGTTGCAGCTATTAGTGGGTAGTTTAGTTCAGTTCAGTGAACTTGGGAAGGAGCGTGCGAGATCGAGCTCGCTGCTCGCTCGCTCGCTCCTCCCCACCTGACAGCTACCACCTCATTGTTCGTGACCCGTTGTTTTTCTAACTAACACGCTTCTTAACTTCTACGTCAACACCATTGCTCGCTTGGTGTCTTCCAAGCCTCACCTCAGCTGCTGCTTACTTGTCTAGCGCAGCAGCCTACTGTCCAGCACCTATCACTCACCAGCTCCGGAGTAGTGTGAGAAAGGCAACTCGGTCTCACCTTACACTCCTGGCGGCTCCCAGAGTTCCCAACTAGCAGGGTCCAGGGTCTCACTCTGATCGGAGTGAGAGGGTGCTGGGGTGGAGAAGACGCTGCCGAATGCTCGATGGCTGAGAGAGGAGAAAGAGGCTGATCCCCCCACATCTGGGGGATGCCAGAGGTCCCAACCAGCAGACTCCAAAGAAGTACAGGTGGAGAGGATGGTATTGGAAGGTTCTGGAGTGGAGGGTGGAGACGGAGTTGGATCTGTGTGTGTGGAACTCACTCCTGCAGTCGGTACAGCAACTGCACACTCCAATGCGCGTAGATGCTCCTATGTTGCAACCAACTCACCCTGGAGAAGAGAGGCGCGCTCACGCATCTCTGCATGATCCTCCTGAGTCGCTATGCAAAGCTCAAAGTCAACATCCTCGAGCATTGCCATCACCTCACTGTACGTGGTGGATAAGGAGTTAACCACTCTATGGAGTACCAACACCTCCATCTCTGCTGCTCGAAGCTGAGTGGCTGCAGGTGCTGTGCCTCCTGAAGCAAAATGTCTCAAAATTTCCAAGGACTCAGACAAAGGGTCATCTGAAGGACGTGGATGCTGGAAAACCTGTGAGGTAGGAGGTTTGCAAGGCTCAGAGGTGGAGAGAGGTGGTCCAGGTGTAAAGGAGAAGGATGGGGGTGAGATAAAGGATGTTGCAAGGCTATCTGATGTGTCGTCACTGCTCACTGCATCAGGATCCCTATCCTGTGAGGTGCTGTCTGAGGGTGCTTTGGAACTGGACTCGGAACCAGCTGGGCTGTGTCCGCTACAACCCTCAGCAAGTATCTCGGCTAACGTATCCTGTAGTGCACGCAAGCACCCCTCTGCATCCCTCAGCTCAGACTCTCTAGACATGTGGATGTAATCGCTCCTCTCCATGTCCCCAATGAAGGTGTAACCTGGAGCATCCTCCGGTGGAGGGATATCACCAGACAATATCGCTCGAACGGTAGCGACGTACATCTCCTGCGCACTGATCTGGGAACAAATCTCATCCTCCTCAGCTCGGCATCTCAGACAGGAATGACTAGGTGCTGCCGATCTGGTGAAGGGTACTAACTCTGCAGTCACTACCATAGGTGGGCAAGACTCCAACCCCCCCCCCCAAAGATTTCTCTATCAGCTGCTGCACGATCACTAACCAATGAGGGAGAAACCAACACGGCTGATGCGGTTGATGTAGCTGAGGCTGCCGATGTGACTGCTGCTGACGATGTAGCTGATGCTGCCGATGCACCTGATGCTATAGGTGCTACCGGTGCTGCCGATGGTGCTGATGTAGCAAATGCTGCCGGTGAAGATGGTGGTGGTGATGCAGCTGGTGCTGATGCAGCTCGTGCTGCCGATGAAGCTGGTGCTACCGATGTAGGAGATGGAACTGATGTTGGAGGTGCTGTAGATGATGTTGATACAGTACATGTAGCTGATGCCCCAACAAGTGATGTTGTAGGGAATGTAGGTGCTCTCGCTGAGGGAGAAGATGGAGCTGATGCAGCATCTGGAGCAGATGATGATCCTGAAGGTGCTGACACTGCCCATGCAGAGGATCGTGATGAAGACGTCGACCCCAGTGAAGCTGGTGCACCTCATGGAGACGATGTGGCCAATGCAACTAGCGTGGCTAGCAAGGCTGGTGTGGAAGACGAACGCGTTGTAGAGGCACCAGGTACAGCAGGTGCTGTCGGTACTGAGGATGTTGTAGATGCACCTATCAAAGACGTCGTCGTAGTACCTATCTGTATATATTTGTATTTATCTGTTAATCCTCTCTGTATATATCTTCCTTTTGATGTGCACCTGAGTGCGTAGTGCATGCTGAGCCAGAGAGTGGAGGCGACGCAACGTGAGCCACGCTCGACCCACGCTGGATGCCATCTGGTGTCTTAGTGCGCTTGCCTCCCTCTCACAGCATTGCCTCAGCTCCACCCCTAGTGATAGCCGTGGATACTATGGTGGATTCCTTGGGAAACCTATGTTTGTCCTCATACTGACAGTTTGGTCTGCGCCGTATCGGGCAGAACCTAGATTAGGGCTAGACTAGTGGGTAGTATAGTTTGTGTTTTTGTTTGTGACTATGGATGGGGGCAGTCGGCACCTTTTGGGTGCCATGCGAGGGAATTCCCCTCGCTCGAGCAGGTTGGGCCGGCGAGCTT
>SZWC01000330.1:353973-375926 GCA_023375785.1 Penium margaritaceum | reverse complement strand
CCTTGGGAAACCTATGTTTGTCCTCATACTGACAGTTTGGTCTGCGCCGTACCGGGCAGAACCTAGATTAGGGCTAGACTAGTGGGTAGTATAGTTTGTGTTTTTGTTTGTGACTATGGATGGGGGCAGTCGGCACCTTTTGGGTGCCATGCGAGGGAATTCCCCTCGCTCGAGCAGGTTGGGCCGGCGAGCTTTGCTCGCCGGCCGACGGGTGAGTCTCGATGCTCGAGGCTCACCCGTACGGGCTCTTACTCGTCGAAGCTCATAACTTAGATTTTGTAGTGGCAGCCATGGCCGCCATGAAAACTTAGTGCTAGCATGCTCGATTCTGGACCAAATCAAACGAAACAAGTTGCATTTGAATCGTGGGCCTGTTCTCAAGAGGCACCAGGTACAGCCGGTGCTGTCGGTACTGAGGATGTAGTAGATGCACCTATCACAGACGTCGTCGTAGTACATATTGCTACCAAGGGCGTCGATGCAGCTAGTGAGGTCAATGTAGCAGATGAGACTAACACTGAGGACGAAGCCGAGAGTCCAGATGACACTGATGATGCGGCTACTAGGGAAGAAGGAGATGGAGCAGGTGGTGCTGCTGGTGCAGCTGTCACAGTCGATGCAACTAGTCTAGTAAGCAAAGCAGGTGCTGCAGGAGAGGCTAACGCCGATGAAGCTGTGGGTGTAGACGATGTGGATGTGTCTGATGATGTTACTGCTACTGAAGCTATAGAAGCTGTAGAGGACACTACTATTGGTGATGCAGCAGGTGGGGCAGCTGGTGTAGCAAGTGAAGCTGTACTAGCTGATGAAGCTGGTGCTGGAGATGATGCGAAAGGCATGGATGTATCAGATGCTGCTATTGCTACTGAAGCTATAGAAGCTATAGAGGACACTGCTGCTGGTGATGCAACAGGTGGGGCAGCAAATGTAGCAAGTGTAGCTGTACTAGCTGATGAAGCTGGTGCTGGAGATGATGCGGAAGGCGTGGATGTATCGGATGCTACTTCTGCTGCTAAAGCTGTAGAAGCTACAAAGGACAGTGATGCTGGTAATGCAACAGGTGCTCCAGCTCCATCCTCTGTGCTCACTAGCGTAGTCGATGGCGAAGCGGGCGGATGCACACACCCCTCCTCAACTGGTGCAACAACAGAAGCCGGTGGAGATGAAGACGTGCCAGAGACGAGACGAACATGACGCGCAGGACGACGACGCCGTCGCCGAGCAGGAGGCGGACTGGGAGGGGGCATGACACTAGTGGAGCGTAGGATGGAGAGAATAGCCTCGGAATGGGAAGAAAGGTCCAGTGCAGCTGGAGAAGGTCCCTCAGAAGAAGAGGAGGAAGATGATGATGACGGGGAACACGAAGAGTAAACCTGATGGGAGAAGAGGTGGTCCATCACCTGCTGTATCATGTGCCACAGACTCTGGAGCTCGGTGTACAGGATCGCCAGAGCGCCAGTGTGGGGATATGACGAATGAGGTAGGTCCATCTGCTGTGGAGTGTGAGGGGACTCACGAGGCTGGAGCCAGGGTGGATGCCACCCACTAGGACGCATGTGACACTGGCGCCAACCGTGGCGTCCATCGCCACAGAAGTGGCAAGAAAATCCATGAAGAGCTGGATCCTGTTGGGGCAGAAGATGACCAACCCTATGAGAGTCATGGTGGTGAGGATGCGGAATGTCGTGTCCGAACGGTGTAGAGACCGACCTTGGGGGTGGCTGGAGAGCAACATCACTGAACGGTGCTGCTGGGAGCCACATCAATCCCTGAAGGTGGAGGGTGACGCGGATGAGCGTGGAGAGCGTCCTGTGATGGTGGTGAAGAGAAGGACCAAGGAGGAGGCTGGCCAGTGGGTGGAGGTGGGCCGGTCACCAAGCCGTCAGGCTGATGACAGGCGGAGGCGTGTAGAGAGCCGGCTCCGATCAGAGTAGAAGCCGCCCACAGAGGAAGCTGGCCAGGTTATCCAGGAGAGGGCGGTCCCAGATGTCAGGTCAGTGTGCCGGTAGCCTGGTGACAGGGCGGAGCGAGGAAAAAGCTCTCTCCTGGTGATGAAGAAACCGACCACAGGAGTGACTGGCTAGACCACCATGAGGTGGTGGTGCCGGTGGTAGAAGCACTGTGCCGGAAGACAACCCGTGGTGGGAGTGACTGTGTCCCGGCGGTGGAGAAAACGACCACGAGAGCACATGGCCGGGGTGACCACGTGGTGGTGGTCCCGGCGGCGGCCTTAGTGGGTTAGAGGGTCGCGGATGAAGAGGGTGAGAGTGCAGAACACTACTAGTGGGCAAGGGAGAAAAAACTTGTGTGAGGTAGGGGCCAGGAGGTGGCCTCGGCTACGGCAACATCGTGCCGAGAGGGATGATGAGATGTGATGATGTGAGAGGTTGTGGCACTGGCCCTAGGTGGTAGAGCGGTGGAAGTTGAAAATCAAGAGTCGATTGAACTTGGCAAAGAGGGATGTACTACACGGTAGGCATGCAGTACATCGTGCCAGTGCAGGGGGAATGCTGCCGGATTGTTTCCAACAGCATTGACCAGCCTGGTGGCGACGTCAGAAATTACCCCACGGCCACTGGGCGAGGGGAAATGCTGCGGAATTTTTTTGGCAGCACTCACCCCCACGCTTGACGCGAGGGGGTGAGCGGCCAGCGACGTTAGGCATCGCGACAACGACAGTGGTTGACCAGGTGTGATCGTGATGCAAGTAGCAACAATGGCAGCAGCTTGCAGCAACAGCGAGCAATGGCAGCAGCAGCCAGCAGTAACTGTGCTCAGCAACAGCAGCCGGCAGCAGCAGCATCTCGCGATAGCTTGCAGGAGAAGCAGCCCGTAGCGGCTTGCAGCAGCAGTAGGGCGTAGCAGCAGCAGCTGGTGGGAGCAGCAACAACAGCAAGCAGCAGCCAGCAAAGAGCAGCAGCAGTAGCTGGCAGCAGCAGCAGCAACAGCGAGCAGCAGCCAGCAGCAACATGCAGCAAGCAGCAGCAGCCAGTCGCAGCCCACTACAGTAGTAGCTGCAGCTCGCAATTGCAGTGGCTGCAACTGCTCGGAGCCTACGGCCTGCAGCAAGCTGTGAGTTGCAAGTAGCATGCTTGCTGCTTGCGGACCGTAGCAATCAAGCAGAAAAAAAAGGAAACTGAAAAAAATTCCCGAGCCCCACAGGTGGTCTTGCAGCAAGTGTTGCTGCCATCATGGCCGCTACAGCAACCACATCAGTCGTAGCAGCATGCAGCAGCCCAACAGCAACAGCAGTAGCATCAGCAGCTGCTGCAGCCGCAATCGCAGCAGTAGCAGTAGCAGTAGCTACAGCAACGTCAGCAACAGCAACAACAGCTGCAGTAGCAAACCTACAACAGCAGCAGTAGCAGTAGCGGCAGAAGCAACAGCAGCTACAGCACGCCAGCCAACATCCTGTGGTGGACACAACAACGGCTTTAGCAACAGCCACTGCTGACATCAGCAACGTTTCAGCTGATATCATTGCTGACGTCATACAAAAAAACTCTACAGATATCGCAGCATCACCTGCTGAAGTCAACCATCTCAAGCTGACATCACTGCTGATGTTAGCAGCATAAAGAATAAAAGAAACACAAACGAGGGTGGAACAAAGGGGGCCAACAAACATGGCCACTAGCCCCAATGGGGAGGGGTCCTCCTCTGGTGGGGGGACCCCTCGTCCCCCTTTTCTGTAGCAGCTACATCAGCTGCAGCAGCAAGAGCAGCAGTAGAGGAGAAGCGGCAGAGGAGCAGCAGCAGCAAGAGAAGCAGCAGCAGGAGCAGCAACAGTAGCAGTAGAAGCAGCAGTAGCAGCAACAGCAGTACCAACACCCTGTAGGCTTTGTCGTCGGTCCCTCTGACTCGATAGTTCTATTGGTTGCTTTGCGCCAGTAACTTGCAACGTTGACACAGTAGCTAGCGGCACTACAGCTGCCGCCATCCCCGCCGTTGTAGTAGTCGTAGCGGTAGCATCAGCAACCGCCATTGCAGCAGCCCATCAGCAGCCGCCACCGTTGTAGTAGCAACCACCGCCGCAGCAGCAACCGCCGCCGCAGCAGCCGTACCAACGTCAGCAAGCACCGTTCACCCTACTAGGATACGCGAGCCTTGCGTTTTCCTTTGCCAAGCAATGCTTGCTACAACAACACACCCTACGCCAACAATAGATGGTGACGTCAGTCCTATGCCCCACTCTGGGTGCCGACCGCAGGCCAAAGGACTTTGAAACCCCACCGCCGCCGCTTCTGGCTGGCAACTAGTTCCGGAGTTGGGAGCTCAGCTTTCGGATCTAAGCAAAGGGCAAAAGTCTGTGTCCTTACTATGTCCTCCCCTTCGACTCTACCTAGGCCGACCAGGTCTACGACGCTGGTCGTGCCGTGCGTGCTCTCATCCCTGTAGCCCCTCCAGCCACACGCCTCGCCCTTGAGCCCTTCCTTGGCGACCCCACCACTGGCGACCTTCCTGACCCAGCAGCAGCCTAGCATGTACTCATGCACCCTCATTGCCTGTTCAGTGATGCTAAGACCAGCCGCCTGCTCCAGGAGTTCAACTCCCTTCGCATGTCGGAGAGAGAGACGGTCACCTCCTACTGGCTGCGCGCAGAGGATTTTCTCCGCCGCCTCGGAGACACCGCGCCACCCCCTCTCTCCGCGCTCCTCACCATCAAACGGGATGCCACCACCACCTTCTCTGACATCTTCATCCACTACTCCCATGACGTTCTCGCCGCGATGGCTTCCTAGGGTACTCTCATGCCGTGGGCGTACGAGCTCTTCCTCCGCATCGAGGAAGCCCATCAGGAGTCGCACATCCATCGCACGGAGTCCCTCGTCTTCCCTACTGCTGCCTCTCCTGCCGTTGCCTCAGTGACTGTTGCCACCCTAGCAGCAACAGCATCTTCCGGCGCCCCCTCATCTGGCAAGAAGAGGTAGAGGGGCAAGAAGGGCAAAGGGACTCAGGAGCAGCCTAACGGATCAGGCAACGCCAGCCTCGTCTGCCACAAATGTGGCCAGTCAGGACACAGGTGGTAAACGTGTCCACTCCCGACTGACGAGGCTCATGTCATCGCCACCATGCGTCGCCAGCGCGAGCACCGCCTTGCCACCAGTGTCATGACCGTCGCTGCTCCTGTCGCATCCGCGCCTCCCGTGACGACCTCATCGCAGCTTCCTCCACAGCCGTGCGCACCCGCTGCTCTGTCCCCGGTGCCTTCCTTGCCCTTCCTAGACTCCGGCACCATCACAATGCAGTCGGTCTACTCCGTTGGACCCTCTGTCCGCGAGCGCCAGCTAGATCAGTTCATCACCTTTTAGCTTGAACGTCCTTGCCCTCCTCCCCAGGAAAGTGCGAGTTGCGCTGTCACTTGTTCCTCTCCGCCCTGCATGACAGAGTCGATGCTGGGAAACTGTCTTGTATCCTCGTCCGTCCCGTCCTCTGCCGTGCCCTGTCCTCCTGCTCCTCTCTGAGACGTTGTCGCGTATCTAGATGACTGGTACTCCCGGATTGCGCCTCCGTCCACTTCGTCAGTGTCGCTCGCCCATTGCCATGTGACTATCAGCGACCTGGCCACACTGATCCAGGATCCGTCCGAGACCTGGATCATCGACTCCGGGGCCACGCATCACATGACGGCCTCGCACGAGGCCTTCAGTGTTCTTGGTCCCGTCACCGATGTTACTCGGGTTTGGACGGGATCTGGTCAGGTATTGCCCGTTCGTGGTTTTGGCGTCGTTTGTTTCTGTGGTCCAGCGGGTGATGTCGCCTTGACTGATGTTTTCTTTGTCCCTGACCTTGAGCTCACCCTCCTGTCTGTCACCTCTCTTGATCGCTTGAGCATGGGTGTTCTGCGTTCACGTGGTGTGGGCACTGTGTCATTACGTCCGTCCGGTCATGTCAATCTCCATGCCACCGCCCGTGGCAACTTGTGGCATGTGCCACACTTGTCCGCTCCCACCTCTGTCTCCTCCTTGTCGGCACATTCTAGCCACGTATTCGTCACCAATACCTTGTCTCCGCAACGCACGCGTCTCTTGCATTGCCGCCTCTGTCATGTCCAGTCCGCCGCTGTTGATAGCATGCTTCACACACAGCTGGCCACAGGTCTTGACTCAGCCTCCTTTCCTCTACCGTGTCCCACAAAGCGCATTGACTACGCTCAAGGCAAGATGCACCATTCCACCTACCCCCACTCTGCCTCTTGAGCGTCCGTCCCGCTCGACCTCGTTCATTCTGATGTCATTGGTCCCCTCCTAATAGAGTCGTTCGGTGAGCACGGCCGTTATGTTATGACCCTTGCGGACGACTACTCTCGCTATCACTGGGTCTTTTGCCTGTGGCAAAAGAGTGACGTCACTCCCACCATTAGGGACTGGCTAGTCCACGCTGGATTCGAGTGTGGTGGCCCTCTGTGCCGCTTGCATTCTGATCATGGGGGTGAGTTTCTGGGGAAGAACACACTCTTCCTCGCCTCCCGTGGTGTCCATCATGAGACATCGGCACCTTACACGCCAGCCCAAAATGGCGTCTCTGAGCGATGGAACCGCACCATGGCCGACGGCATCCGCACCATGCGAGTTGAATTTGACATCTCAGACGACTTCTACTTTGAGGCCATGACCTACATGACATGGGTCTGGAACCAGATTCCCCATGGACCCATTCCTCGTCAGGCCACCACATACCAGTACTGGTGTGGAGAACGCCCTGACCTGTATTCGGCTCGTGTCTGGGGCTACGTCGCCATTGTGTGGTTGCCTACCCCACACCAGGGTGGCAAGCTCGAGCCTCGCGATCGTCCGTGCACCTTCCTTGGGATCTCACACCAGTCAAAGGCATGGCATTTTTGGAATCCCGCCGACACTGCATCGTCGAATCCCGCGATGCCCTCTTCTTTGAGGACCTTTTTCCCCGTGACCTCGTTCGCTCTGACGTATCGATGTTCCTCTCGTTGCGTGGGAGAGTGGTGGGTCCATCCTTTGTCCAACCGTGTGCGGGCGTTCCATCGTCTGCGCCCTCGGACCCACCTTTGCCAGTGGGCCCATCTCTGTCCGCCAGCCCCCCCGGGCCGGCTGCCTCGACCATGTCCGCCAGCCCCTCAGGGTGGGCTGCCCCGTCCGTGTTTGCCAGCCCCTCAAGGCCGGCTGCCCCGTCTGTGCCTGTCAGCCCCTCAAGGCCGGCTGCCCCGTCCGTGTCTGCCAGCCCCTTAGGGCCGGCGGCCCCGCCCGTGTCCGCCAGCCCCTCAGGACCGGCTTCCCTGTCCGTGTCTGTCAACCCCTCAGGGCCGACTGCCCCGTCCGTGTCCGCCAGCCCCTCAGGACCGACTGCCCCGTACGTGTCCGCCAATCCCTCAGGGTCGGCTGCCCTGTCCGTGTCCGCAAGCCACTTAGAGCCGGCTGCCCTGTCTGTGTCTGCCAGTCCTTTAGGTCCTGCTTCCCCGTCCGTGTCTGCCAACCCCTCAGGACCAGCTACCCCGTCCGCGTCCGACAGCCCTTCAGGCCCGACCGTCCCATCTGCCGGCCCCTTAGGGCCGGCTGCCTCATCGTTATCCACCGGCCCCTCAAGGCGGGCTGCCCCGTCCGTTTCGGCGCGCTACACACGTGGTTCCGGCGGGAGCCTCAGACCCAGGCTTATTGTTGGCACTCAGGCCACCTCCGCACGTCCTCTCACCCCACGACCCCTTGTCATTCCACGAGAGTCCTCACCTCATGTCAGATCCACTCCCACGGTCGTGAGTGGGGACCCCGGCACCAAGGCACTCGGCTTGGCCACACTGTCAGTCATCACCGACCTACATCCAGGGTCAGCTCTGGGTTATGTCCTGCTCCATCAAGAACACCTGTACGCTGTTGCGGCCATGCTCACGCGGATGCCACTTGGGGCACGTGACGCTCACGTCCTCAGTGTTTGTCCCACTGAGTGACCAGAGGACCCAGCCACCCTACGTGAGGCTCGGTCGTCTCCCGAGGCCGCTCACTGGGAAGCCGCATGTGCCGACGAGCTAGTCCCCATTCGACAACATCACGTCTATGAGCTCGTCGACCTTCCCTCAAGCCGCAAGGCTATTGGCGCCAAGTGGGTTATCCGGCAAAAGTGAAAGCCAGACGGGTCTCTAGACAAGTACAAGGCCCGTCTCACGGCCAAGGGATTTCCTCAGGTTGCTGGGATCGACTATGACCAGATCTTTGCCCCGGACGGTCGGTTCTCCACCAGCTGGGCGTTGTTCAGCCTGGTTGCCCAGCATTGGTGGGAACTGCATCAAATGGATGTGAGTAATGCCTTACTCCATGGCTCACTAGAGGTCGAGGAGCTCTACATGATACAGCCTCCGGGCTTCGATGATGGCTCTGGCAAGGTGTAGAAGCTGCGGAAGGCCCTCTATGGCTTGAAGCAGTCACCACACTACTAAAACTAGGAGATCAGTCGTACACTTCCAAGCGGCGGCCTCCTTCGCAGCCCTGCCAACCCTGCGCTATTCATCAGCACGTGAGGTCAGACCCTCGTCGCGGTCTTGGTCTATGTCAACGATCTGCTCATCGCATCACCAGACGCAGCTGCCACCCAGTGGGTCAAGGACCTACTGCACGCTGTACCTCGGGCAAGCGCGAGTCTTTTTGGGCATGGAGCTTGAGCATGATCGCTCCGCGGGCATACTGCATGTCTATCAAGCCGCCTATGTCCAATCCCTGTCTGGGCACTTTGCTGAGGACCTACCCATGGTGCCGCGAGCATCTTCTCCCATGTCGCTTGACGATCAAGTGACGCTTAAGAGTTCTGATCCAGCTGTGGTGGGGGAGCTAGCAGACGTGGCCATGTATTTGTGTGTCATCGGGTCATTGATGTTCTTGGCGACGACGACGCGCCCAGACATCGCGTTTGCTGTCAACCTCCTGGCTCACTTCTCTCCGGAGTCGCGTCACCCCCACTTTGAGGCCGTGATCCGAGTACTGCGGTATGTTGTCTCGACTCCACGGCGAGGTCTCATGTTCCACTGAAAGCCGTCTGTTATCGCGGTGGGCTACACCAACAGTGACTGGGCCGGCAGTCCGGATGGTAAGAGCCGCACAAGCTAGATGTTTTTGATTGGCGGGACGGCAGTATCTTGGCGCAGTGGAAAGTAGGGGTGCATTGCACGTAGTACTGTTGAGGCTGAGTACGTAGCCCTTGGTTCAAGCGCATGTGAGAGCGTGTGGCTTCCTCATCTGTTGTCTTAGTTGCGTCAGTCCATTGCATCCATCACGCTGTATTGTGACAATGAGAGTGCCATGGCCATTGCCGGCAATGACAGTGTGCATCACACACACACAAAGTACATCAATGTTGAGTATCACTATGTGCGTTCGTTGTTGCATGAAGAGAGCACTAGCATTGTGTGGGTTGAGATAGCACGGCAGTTGGCTGACTTTCTTGACCAAGGCACTGAAGCACGACTCATTCAAGAAGGCTGTGAGTTCAGTCGGCATGCGTCCGTGAGTTGCACTCTTTGTCCTGGCCTGCGTCTGAATGTGTCCCAGGGGAGTCTATCTGTTGAACATCACGCTGCCCGCCCATGTGCGCTGCGCCTGTGAGTCATGGGGGAGTGTTGGTTTTTTCCGCGTTTGTCATTGTACTCTGTTGTGTCCTCCCAGCTTGTGTAGATCAACGTGTAGATGACTGGCGATGAGACTTGATGCTGCTGGAGTGTTGTCCGGTGGAGCCGACGCACGCTGAGGCCTACACGCAGTTCGCCGGAGCCTCCTTCCTGCGTCAACGTGCTCTGCTCCATCGGCAGACCTCCTTGGCGGTCGAGCCGTTGGCGGTCACTGCCACCGCAGTGGCTGTCTGCATGCATGCAGCACTGGATCTAAGTATGCGATTGTGTCTGTAGCGTCATGCTCTGCCTAGGGTCCATGTTTCATGTTGCGTGGCACTGCTGGACACAATGGACCTTCGTAGGCACTGCCCGGGTTTGGGCAGCCGTAACTCTTCACTACTACTCTTCTAGTTGTTTCTGACCGCACGACTGCGTTTGTAGCGTTGGGATTATGCTATGGTCCAGTTTTCAGGCAAAACGGACGACGCCCGGGTTTTGGGCTGTTGGCCGAGAAAATCCTGCCTACGAGAAAACAGGTCTAGGACTATTTTTTGATTGGCTGGTTAGCTGAGTAACAAGCTCTACAGAGCTGGGGGGGAGCTAGAACTTGGAGGGGTCTCCCATTGTTTTTTATTCTTCGCTCCTAATCAGTTATTTCTAGTTTTCAGCTGCTTTCTTGCACTAACATTGGCGCGCATATTTCTGAGTAACAAACCCAGAGCATTCAGACTTAGACTCTAGAGTAGAAGACTGAGGGAGCAGCAGACTAAGCAACGAGCGTGGAAGCCAGCACGCTGTATCAACAACGCTGCTGCCCCAACCTTCTGCCGAGTATTTCTAGTTTGCAAGGATAGCGAGGGTTTGGCAAGGGAAGACACGCATTGCCACATTCAAAAGGTTGCAGAGTGAAACGGCAATCGACAAGCACATCATAAATGCCTGGTGTGGTGCACAAAATGTGTCATGTAGGTGGCGATGTGTTTCTAGCATAGCAAACGTGGCAATGCAAGGAAGCAAGGAGAATGTGCACTGTGCCATGAATGGATCAAGCTTGTTCCTTGGTGGGTGAACGGTGAGCAAGGGAGAAGCATCGAGAGTAACAGGACGGCAAAGTGATAGTCGTTGGTCGACCGGACCACACACGCAAGGTGCTCGACATGTGGCCCGGCCGCCATCCCGGGATCGAAGTAGACCGGTATATGAACGTGCTGTCGGCAGTTCCTCACACTCCATAATCAAACCGCACGTGTGGTCCCGTGGGATCAACAACCCAGCATCAGTACGCAATAATCCTACCTAAACATGCATGACAACATTGTTAACCACATCGACCACGAGCGTCTGTGGATGCATGTCTCCCTATTGTGTGTTGCTGCAATGTATGCTAAGTAGAAGCCAAGGATGTTATGTTTAACTCAACAAATAAGCTCTGCAATACAACCAGCACAACACTTAGGGAATGAAGAACCCCCTTGACATAGTGTGAAAGACGATGCTGAGAATGGTGAAGAGACAGCAATTATCTTGTTGAAAGAATGAGATAGTTAAAACAATGAGTGAGAGAGAGGGATATCCTCTCCACCTCTGATACGGCTAGTGTGCATGTAAAGTGTGCAACAGTTCGCTTGTAGAAATCGGTGGAGTACGCCGCGTCGAAAGGGAGGAGCTCTTGGTGTTTCATTCGCGAGTCGTCACAAATGAGGTCACCTCTGCCGACGATGCCCGTTTGTCACACGGGTCTCACCACATCATGTTGTCATAGAGCAAAACAACCCCTTTCGAAGCTACAAAGTATATTTGCAAACGAAGTTATGATTATGTCACAACCGTATCCGTAGTGACACCGACTTCATTTCGTGCTCTGTTTCCTATTAGTCGAGAGTCTATTTTGTGCAAATTTCTTCCTGTCGACGGAATAATCTATAGGTTTTTAAAACTCTCTCACATGCTTTCTGCACATCGGTGTCTTTAATGCATCTCTTTATAAAATGATTCATCGCGACATCTCATTCGCAATTTTGGGTCTTTCTCCTCGTGGAAGTCGGAACGCGACCTCAAGACCCCTTTTGTCTTTTGAAGGTGCCACATGGCTCCCAAAATTGACCGTGCCAGCTGGCATGGTCAGAGTTTGGCTAGCAGTTTTGACTTAAATAAGAGAAAACGTCAAAATGTTTTCGCTTTACATCGCCTATGGAAAGTCCAAGGAAAAAAACTACCAGCCCAAAAACAACAACTAGGTGGAACCAGGCAATAGTATGGCTTTCTCGGGTGGCGGAATGAAGCAGCGAAAACAGAAATACATGCTCTGCAGAACTAGGTTGAAAATGAGGATATGTGTTGTTGCCAAGAAAGACACCCTCAAGAAATGGCCACTGAGAAAACTCTTGTGTGCACATAGGGATGTACAAGACGTAGCTGAAACCATCAAAGTAGCCGTCGACCATTGTAGCCTTCCTGCATGTGAGTGATGTCAAGTCCAGAGGTCACCAAGATTAACATCACAACTGAGAGTATTGAGAGCTTTAGTGAGAAAGTTTGCACGCTACTAATGAGTATTGACCCAGACAACTTGAACCTCTTCAGCAGCAATGCGCTCACGTACAAAGTGATGTTGAATGTTTATGTGCTTGGTGTGAGAATGATGCATGTTAACGTGCCCAGCCATTGACTTTGTGCTCTAGTTGTCACAGCGCAGATTGATGCAACAAATGGGAACATGGAGCTATTATAGCAAGCGAGAAAGCCACACACTCCCACACGTACCTGTGTCGAGCGCAATGTACTCTCCATCACTTAAGTTGCAAGCAACACATCCATGTTTTCCAATCTTCCAAGAGATAACATCCACAAGAACAAGAAAGATGTAACCGGTGTAACCACAAGCATCCGTGTTGTGTGCCATATGATTGTCTGTGTATCCAATGACGATAACAGAGGGTTGCGTGCGATAGCAATGTCCTATGCGCGCGGTAGAGTTTACATAATAGAAAACCTGGAATGCAGCCTTGAGATATCTGTGGTGAGGCTGCTAAGATAACTCGGCCAAAAATTGGCTGAGAATGCCACATTTTCCCGAGTGGTGGTCACAAGATATATGAGGGATCCGATCACGCTGAGGTAGCCTGCGACATCGACTTTCTCACCCTACTGTGATGGATAAGGAGACTTCAGCATGCGTTAGCCTGGTGCGGTCATCAATGTAGAAGCAGTGGGTGCATTGGCCAGCAAGGAGGCAAAGCGCTCTCCTAGATTGTGGATGCCAGCAACCTGATGCACGTGTAGAGTGTGATGCTAATGATCACTCTCCAACTCCATACCAAGAAACATTCAAGCACTGTCTGAGTCCATGATCTTGTAAATAGACTGCAACAGAATCATGACTGAGTGGACAACAGAAGGACTAGAGGAGGCTGTGAGGAGATCGTCGACGAAGACCAAAATGGCCATGGAAGGCTCTGAGGAAGTTCTTGAAAGGAGCGCTGGGTCCATGATGCTACAATGATTGCCGCTTTTCTCAAGGGTAGAGGAGATCTCAATGTTCCAGCAGTGTGACGACTGCTTGAGCCCGTATAAGGCCTTGCGCAGTCGCTAGACCGTTTTTGCGTCATCAGTGAAGCCAGGTGGTTGTACCGTGAAGATCTCCTCGTCGAGATGCACATGTGGGAACACTTTGTTGACGTCTACTTGCTCCAGTTCCAAGTCATAATGGGAAACTAGGCTCAAGAGAGCACGAGCAGTGGTGCATGGCTAGAGAAAACGTCTCATTGAAGTCAATCACAGGGATATGAGAAAACCCTTTACCTGTAAGCCAAACCTTGCATATGTCAACATTTGGATCAAGGTTTAGCTATCGCTAAAGGACCCAGTGAGCTGAGACAGCTTTGTGGCATGCTTGGAGGTCTACAAGCTTGAAGAAATCATGTTCATGTAGGACACCCAGGTCTTCCTCTATGGCATTTTCCCAGAGGTGAGCGCTTGACAAGTGTGCTGGACAGTGGTAGGCTTTGGGGGAAGTGTGTTAAGTCCACATGTCGCAAAGCACGCTGCAACATAGTTGGCAATAGAGGCCTTGAGAGCACAATGGAACTCATTGTTGGAAAGGTTGCCATCACAACCCGGCAGATTCCGAGTGAAGTTGGGTATCTGATGAATAAGATGGGCATCTCAGTAGCTCCAGGAGATGGTGCCAAGATGGTGTCTTTAAAACTTTGGCAGGCCAGGAGTTCAACCTCACTCACGTACCAAACAGCAGTTGCTGATATAGCGTACAAACGTACAGCATAACTGACCATCGATCACAGGTTGGCTACACGTGATCGATGGCCAGATCAATGGCTACAATCGCTCAACATACCTTGGTACTGGAGACCTCGAAGGTGCCAACATCTCTGCTGCCATTGCGCAGGAAGTCATGCCACCCATATAGCTCACAATTCTGATGTACTCACTTAACTGTTCCTCAGTACACTTGCACATGCTAGCACTAATCTTGTACCCGGCACCTGGAGCTAAAGAAGTTTCTTGGTTATCCTCAGTCTCTCCTGGCGGTGCTTGATTTGACGTGCAAGAGATTCAAGAACGACTGTCAATGGCTTGATCCTGAATTTCAACAATTGGTATCAGAGCAGGGGCCAAAGAAGTCTTCTTGAATTTGCCTCCCAGTTGTCTGGGAGGAGGAGAACGTTCAGGAGGTGGTGCCCACCATCTCTGCTGGCGACAGTGGATATATGTGCTGCTGGAAGTGAGCCAGCCAATTCTGTTTTGATGCTTGGTTCATGTGGCTGGAACGGGCTGCCACTGGAGCTTCATGGTTCAAGACAACTGCTGGCTATTGGATTGTAGCCTGGCTCAAGATTCGATGTTTCAGATGATCATTTGAAGATGAGATTGTGATTCTGGAGGAAAGCAGGAGCAGCAGCTCAGAGAGAAACAGAAGCAGTCAGAACTGGTTGCTGTTGCAACTTCACATCATCTTGACTATCTCGGCCACAATTTCAACGAAATGAAAGGAGATCAGGTTCATTTGTCTTCTCTTTATTGCAGAACTCCAAATTTCAATGTTCAGATTTTTTATGGGACAGGTTATCACAAGTGGACATCTGAAATGAAGCTGTTGCTTCTTTCTCATGATCTGTGGGAGTTTGTTGAAACGGAGTACAAACATGCCAACTCCAGAGAGCCTATCGTCCTTGGGCGTCCAGAATTTTTTCGGAGGCAGAACATGGCCTTCGCTTTACTTGGGAAGCATGTTTCTGCTCGCTACAGAGTCATCCTTGAAGAAGACAATGCTCATCACAATCCCCATATGGCTTGGTGGTCCCTCAAGAGATACGTTCTCAGATGTGACAGCGTCATGATTGAAGACCTTCTAAGACACTTCTTCAATACACAGATGACAGAAAAGCAGGAATTTTCAGATCATATTCTCTATCTGAAAACGTTGAAGGCTCAACTTGAAGACCTTGGGGTCAAGATTTCAGGTCAAGACCTTGCAATGGCCATCTTGATGTCCCTTCCAGCACGTCTTCATGGTGCTGGCAGAGAAACATACATGCAACGCTTCTCAAAGCCAATGGGACCCGATGGTATCCGGCAGCAAAAACTTGACCTTGAGGCCTTCATTGATGAGGTCATCTGCGCTGACAAGCATGACAAAGGACAGACAGGAATATTTGATCGCGTACTCAAACTGAACAAGTCTACTGTCAAATCAGCCTCTTCAAAATCCCCAAACCTGGAGACAAGTTTTCACAAACGAAAATCTGTATTCCAGGGAAACTGCTGGAAATGCCACAGTTACGGGCATGTCAGACATTTCTGTCCTCTCCTTCAAAGCAAACAAAGGAAACAACGGCTTCAACAAGGACTAACTGCAATACCTACAACAGCACCATCATCCAAAAATGGCAGAAGCGGTGGAAGCGCCCGCACCAGCAGCAGCTGCAGTCGAAGCGGCAACAGTGGCGCTTGTTCACAGCAGCTGCAACAGTCTGCTACAGTGACCGGCAAAGCAGCTTTGGTTCCAGCTGCTTCGAGTTCAACGTGCTCAACATCGGCCTGCAAACTGAGCAGCACACTGTCACTAACACAGCACGCCACACCACAAGAGCCTTCTTCACCTCCAGAAGTCCGAAAAGAAGAAGTAATTTACAGTCCGCTGTCTAGGCCTCGGAGAAGGAAGATGCATCCTCAATGTGACTACGATTGCGCTTGGGATTGCTGGGGAATTCATCCACCAAAGGGTTTCACACCCTCAGGTAAAATTGCTCTCAAGGAATTAATTTTTCTGTCTGCTGAAGGCCCGTCATTACAAGCAGCGTTAAGCTCAGCTTCAGCGCAGTCAGCCTCAGCAAAGCCACCTTCAGCGAATCATTCAGCACCCTCAGCTGACGCAACATCAGCTTCATGCTCTCTTTGGCCGATATCCTCTTCACTCATAAACCCAGTTCATGTTTCCCTTTCTTCAGCAATAGCAAATTCATCTATTGCTTCAGCTCCCTCTTTGGCTGCATCATCAACAACACCAGTGTCGACCATGCTTGCAGAAGATTCCACTTCTATCTCTGCTGGAATTTCAATGCTGTGTTCAGACTCTAATGCAACATCACGAGTTTTAACTCCTGGCTCAGCCTCCCTGGACTCGATCTCAGCCTCAGCAACATCACCTTCAGCCTCCGTTCTTGCTTTATCAACAGCAGTCGCCACAGAGGAAACATCTTTTCAAGCTTCACATTCAACAGCTCCACTCCAGCCTTCTACGTTTTTCAGCCTGCTTCAGCCATGGCTCCGTCTTCATTACCAAACCTAACCTGACCGGATGGACTGGCTTGCACGGAGGGGAAGATTTCCTGCGAGCCACTCCATCCGCAACAGTTGGGGCCCGCAACTTCGGGGGGGAGACAACACCACGAAAGACAGAGGTTAGAATCAAGAACAAGAAGAAGACGCCGATTTGCAGGAGGAAGAAGATTTGGACGAGCAGCTGCCCCACCTGGACATGAGGTAGCGGGAACAATGGGACTCATAAATTGACAGGATTTAACCACAGAAGGGGGACAGAACAGGGCAGCAGGTTCAGCAAGGAGAAACCGCCACAGACAGACAAAGGTAGCATCGGAAGTGCAGCCTGAAGCAGCAGCGATAACAGAGGCTGCAGCAGCAGCACAGCGAGTGGTGGCAGAAACAAAAAACAGGAGTGACGAGAAGCAGCAACCTTTGGGCACCAGCAGCCGAAGACGCTGGGAATGACGCAGGAGGGAATCGGAGGCAGCAGGGCGTCAAACCCTGATGCTCTTATCAGGGCCGCTACCTGCAGCAGTACGTTGACGTTTGCGGAGGGGTGTAGAATCGGTCACTGCCAGTAACATGCAAGCAGGAAATGATGTCATGGTTGTCGTGGAGAGCGGCGGTGGCGGATTGCGCGGATACGAAGCTCTGCTGGCAACGTGCAGCAGCAATGGCAAGCGGCGACAAGCACGGGAAAACAGCAACAAGCAGAGGCGAGTAGCGGCAAAACAGCTGCAGCAAGCAGCGGTATACAGCAGCAAGCAGCAGACAGCTTCAGCGACCAGCAACGGCAAACAGCAGCACGCATCAACAAGCAGCGGCAAGCGGAGAGCAGGGTCAGTATGAGGCAAGCCATGGAATGCAGCAGCAGCAATCTAAGGACAGCAGCAGAAGCAAGAAGTTGAAAGCAGCATCAGTACAAGCAGCAAAGATCAGCGAATCGCAGCAGCAGCTTTGAGCAGCTTAAAGTAGCTCGTGGTATCTCGCAACAGCTTGCAGCAGCTTGTAGCAGCAGACCGCACCAAATTAGCAGACAGCAGTCAGCGTCGCTACTCATTGACCGCATCACGACGATGCAGTGTTTGAACCCGACGTCAACGTCTCTTCTGAGGCGATGAACCGGTCAGCTCAAACGGAGGGGTGAAGTTGGGCTTCCGGCTTGTGTGGCACGGAGGGGTATGTTGGAAAGGTTGCCATCACAACCCGGCAGATTCCGAGTGAAGTTGGGTATCTGATGAATAAGATGGGCATCTCAGTAGCTCCAGGAGATGGTGCTAAGATGGTGTCTTTAAAACATTGGCAGGCCAGGAGTTCGACCTCACTCACGTACCAAACAGCAGTTGCTGATATAGCGTACAAACGTACAGCATGACTGACCATCGATCACAGGTTGGCTACAAGTGATCGATGGCCAGATCGATGGCTACAATCGCTCAACATACCTTGGCACTGGAGACCTCAAAGGTGCCAACATCTCTGCTGCCATTGCGCAGGAAGTCACGCCACCCATGTAGCTCACAATTCTGATGTACTCATTTAAGTGTTCCTCGGTACACTTGCACATGCTAGCACTAATCTTGTACCTGGCACCTGGAGTTAAAGAAGTTTCTTGGTTATCCTCAGTCTCTCCTGGTGGTGCTTGATTCTATGTGCAAGGGATTCAAGAACGACTGTCAATGGCTTGATCTTGAATTTCAACACTCATGAGCAAAAAAAGTGGATACCCCATGGCACAGCTAGGATGAACAACATTGGGAGCAAGACCAAGTGAATCGAGACCAAAAGGTCTGGTGGAGGGGCCTGCTGTAGAAGATGATGCTCCGGAGCATGTAGGATGCTATGAGGGCTGAGAGCACTGAGAGACAGGCTGCTGAGTGAGTTAAGGAAACCGTCCTGTGCACGTGTATGGCTCAAGGGTGATAGCAGGAACCTGAGACTTAAGACGTGGCTCTCCAACATCAACAGATGCTACATTCAACACTGCAGAGGTAGGAGGTGAGTCAAGACTGGAATGTACCAAGGACTATGTGGGGACATTGACGAGTGCAGACGCGGACTCAGAGGACGTAAAGGATGCAGAGACTGGTGATGATGCTGGGGAGGAGGCAATTGGACTGGTGGAGCTGGAGTGGGAGGACAGAATGTCAAAAGACAAGAGATAACTAAGAAGGGAGAGTCTGGAGAGAAAGGAGAGTCGTGCCAGTAGAGGAAGTCCCCACGAGACCAGAGGCTGAGTCGGACTCACTCCCCCTTAGCCGACGGAGTAAGGAGGGTGGAGCGACATGAGACAGTTCACGAGGAAAGACGTCTTTGAGGAAGAGAGCATCACAGGGTTTGATGACCCACGATCGGTGAGTGTCCCATTATCTCGAGGCTTTTGACATGGCTAAAACCCCAAGGAAGGTGCACACACGCACAGGGGGACTAAGCTTGTTGTCCTGAAGGTCCTTGGGGATCCAGATGGCAGCGTCACAGCCCGAGACGTGAGCAAGAAGCAAGTATGCTCAGCGACCAAACCAACAATCGGAGGGGGTGACATGGCGAGGAAGAGGAACGTGTCGGACTCAGCTCCAGACCCGTCATGTATGACATGGCCTCAAGGGAGTACGGATGCCATCAGCAAAAGTCTCATTCCAACTTTTGGAGACACCACAATGCTGAGTTGTGTAAGGAGCCAACGGCTCCATACACGCCCCCCAAGAAGACAAGAAGTGAGCAGTGGGTCCCATGAACTTGCCACCACGGTCACAATGAAAGACACTGAGACAATGACCACAAGCAAGCCCAGCTTGTGGAAGCCAGAACTCAAGTGTCGAGCACATATTACTTTTTTGCTGGAGGGAAAAAACCCAATGCATGCGGGAAAGACAAAGGACGTAGTGACCAATCCCCTTCCAAAGAAATGAGCAAGAGGACCCATGACATCAGCATGGACGGTGCGGGTGATAGAAGTGGTGAATTGAGACCAATTTATCTTGCCATGTGCACAGTCAAGGCAGTTCGTAGAGCAAGGGGCAAAGAAGGTGGATGCCTCAAGGCCATGGGCCGGCTGTTGACAAAACAAGCTATCAATGCCAGCAGTGTGAATGTGATGATGTGACGCTGCAGCAACCACATGTGCATTGTGAATAGAGAGCGTACAACATGGACAAGTGCAGCCATGGCAAAGGAAGGTGCAAAGGAATGAATTCAAAACAGGCAATCACAGTGTGCACCACAAAGCATGATAAAACCAGTGTTGTGGTGCGACATAGATAGAATGCCGTGGCTAGAACAAAATTCCATGTCCTGGTCATTGAGATTTGTAATAGAGAGACAACTCAGCTCAAGAGAAGGCACGTACAGAACGTCTGAGAAAAACAATTCCCCCCCAAGCCCAGCGGACCTAACCAACCAGACATCATCAACTGAGCGAAGCTGGCTAGATCTTGTGCAGACAAAGAAAACATAGCCAACAGGGCCTAGAGAGACAAACACGGAATTGGAGGATGTCATGTGGTGGGTGGCACCAGAGTCAAGAATCCAGAAACAGCCCAGCACGCATACACATGCAAGAACACGGTTGATAGCAACTACGGAGTGCCGCTGGAGCTATTGAACAGAGGAAGCAAGACAACGAGACAACTGAACAGACTAAGAATCCTTAATCCATAGAACATTTAGAGGCAGACATCCCTGAACACAATCCAATACAGAATCACGAAGAGCCCCACCCACCACACACGAAAGTGACCCAAGACTGAACGTATACTCTTATCTCCCTGATCACAGAGGTGATGCTGGTGGACGACATGGGAGAGGGCGGCGTCTGACAGGCGATCATCCTCAGGCAGGTCTGGCGTGATGATGACACCGGACTGCGGTCGCCGATGAGAGTATTGTGGGGAGGCCCACGCCGGTGGAGGATAGGGACAAGAGGGGTGGCCATAGAAGACAGACCCTCAAAACCCTAGGGGCCATCTCTAGGGGTAGGGTGGCAAAGAGTGCATAACGTTGGTGTTGTAGGTGGTTACATCTGTGGATGAGGGTGCATTGCGACTGGGCGTTGCATCAGAGGTAGAGATGACAGAAGCACCATCACCTCCAGCAAGGGAGCGCGTTGAGTGTTCCTACATGGCGGATGCAAGGCTGGCCTGGTCAGGAGATGTAGTACACGTAGGGGTAGAGTGACTAGTGGCGCCATAGTTCCAACACGTCACAGTGCCAGAGGATGAGGAAGATGAAGAAGAACTGGTGGGACCTTTCCTTTTTTTGCGACCCCTTACCGACCATCCGATTCATTTACGGAAAGCCACCTTTGCCTTTCTCGTGACCTCGGGCTCCCCCTTCAATGACAAGAGAAGCAGTTAGAGTGGAAGGCGTGAAGGAAAACAAGAAAGGAAATGCAGTGGTGGCAAATGCAACTACTGCTTCGTGAATATGCTTGTTCAGTAGGACACTCAACCAGTCGGTGAGGTGCTACGCGATGAACTCCCAAAGGGCACCAATGTTGGGAGGGTATCATCAGGGACGGGATTGGTGGTGTGACGCTCGATCTTGGAAGCTTTCACCTCTCAAAAAAGTCTAAAAACTTGGGGATGGGGTCGATGACAATGGAGACAACCCCTGGGAGCTGCCCATGCGTTTTCTTGTCGAGGTCGCACAACAGGCGGAGACTCCGAGCCCAATTGGCATCAATGGTCTCATCATCACACATAGACAACGTATTGGACTGAACAGTAAGGATGCTCTATGTTCCATGCCCTGTAACTGTAGTGTGGTACTAAATGAGAGTGTATGTGACAAATTGGGTTGCAGGCATGCGGCGTGCCATGTCGGTATATTGAGACCCAATTTTATCAGTGAGATAATTGGGCTCGCCACAAATATGTGCACGAACAGCACGAGCTGACTCACACGCAACTGGGAAAAAGGGACGCTTGATAGAGGGATTATTCTCACAGTAACATTCCAAGAATTTCTCTCCCTGAACTCATACACTTAAACAAATATTCCAAGATGAAAATGTGACGTTGGAATCAAACTGGAGTGGCATCATGTCAAAGTCGCACTGGCGATGTGAGGGCAATGTGAGAGGTTTGGCATCTGATGCACCAACTTCGGCGGACACTCCAAGAAGATCAGAGTGAACAGAACCAGCAACGGTGGATGCAGAAGTGGATGTCGTGGAGAATGTAAGAGCAACGCCAGCAATAGTGAAAGGAGAGCTAATGGCACACAACGTGGATTGGAGACGGTTCATGACCAAATCATTTATGTGATTTGCGAAGGTCTCCTGATTGGCTTGTTCATTATGTAGTTTTTCTTCTCTTATGTGTTCTGCGATGAGTGTAGCCTAGAGGGAAGCGCGCTCGAGATACAGCTCTACTTGCAATGTAGGATATAGGTCATCAATAGGCATGGTGCTAACGATGCCACACTGCTAAGAAATTTTGGACAGAGTTTCCCTCATCCCAGTGGGTGTGGGAAGGTATGACAGCCATCTCAATCAAGGTTGAGCTATAAGGCAATGGACCTGGATGTCCAAACACACCAATGCACAAACAAGAGAGAGATAGAGAGACAGATAGAGAGAGAGAGAGAGAGAGAGAGAGAGAGC
>SZWC01000330.1:320003-340531 GCA_023375785.1 Penium margaritaceum | reverse complement strand
ATTTTGCAGCCCACCAGCCCACCCAGACGCCCATCGATCGAGGCCCTCACGATTGAGGACTGCGGTGGAACAGGCAGCCGTTGGGCTGCTGAGAAGCGGTGGGGAGTGGGGGGGGACTTCGATGGGGATTCCGGCGTCCATGGGAATCCCCAACGGGCGTCCATGGGAATCCCCAACGGGAATAAAAAAATCCTTATTTGTTTTTTAACACTTTGTTCAAATTTTTACCCTCGTTTGAGTTACAAACAATAGACAAACCCATCCCATTTTTACATGCAGGGTTTGAGGTTTTGTTTTTGCGCGGACACCTGCTGGGCCCCGCTACTGCGGGGCCCAGCAGATTCCCTTTGAACACTGGGGAGTCTCGGATCCCCCATGCAAAATTCCCGCAAACCACTTACAAAAAAATTCACAAACCCTTCTTTTAAGGAGTTTGTAATAATTGGGTAGGAAATTGTGACATCAACATGTGGACGCCGCATCCATGCAATGTCGACATGCTATCTTCTGACAAACGAGAGGGGTATATCGTTTATTC
Source organism: Penium margaritaceum (assembly GCA_023375785.1). NCBI lineage: Eukaryota > Viridiplantae > Streptophyta > Zygnematophyceae > Desmidiales > Peniaceae > Penium > Penium margaritaceum. Next base: position 339,993 of record SZWC01000330.1, on the reverse strand, counting down.
TATACGTAAGGATTTTTGCGTCCTTGCAGAAGGGGCGAGTCAGGCTTACTGTTCTGGCGGAGGGACAAATGAGGCTTATTGTTCTGGCGGAGGGGCAGATGAGGCTTATCGTTCTGACGAAAGGGCGGATGGGGCTTATCGTTCTGGCGGAGGGGCGGATGGGGCTTATTGTTCCGATGGAGGAGTGGATGGGGCTTATTGTGCAAAACTAGGGGTATATAGTCACTCCGCCCAAAAGGCCGGTCCCAACAGCACACCTTGCCCGGACTCGGGGGAGTGGGCCCCCTCCCGCTCATCCGGCCCGAATGGTGAGCTGACAGGGGCAGCCCACCCAACGGGTTTTGAAAACAGTAGAAGAACCGGGCAGGATATAGCTGGAGAAGGATTGCAGTTGCGAACGACGTGGCTCCGGCCCCGAACTGGCTAGTGTGAGAGGACGTTGACGTTATGCGAGGACTGAAGCGCAAGAGGGGGGAGAAGGAAGTGCGGGCGCAACGAGACAGAGAACAGCGGCAGGCAGAAGCAAGGGAGGTGGGGAAGCGGTCGCACTTGACCCGCATCCGTGCCAACGCCTCATGTGGGGGCACGGAAACGGGAAGCGATGACGGCTCCACCAAAGACCATCTCCGTCCGTCCCAACACCTCATACAGGGGGAACGGAAAGAGAGATCCGGGAATGAGCGACAGCGGGGGAAGAGCCGAGAAAAGGCAGCGCCGATAGATGTCAGGACGAGGAGAGAAGACCCAAGCGAGTACAGAGATGGGCGTGACGATCAGCAGAGAGAGATTTGGTGAAGATGTCAGCAGTCTGATCTGCAGTGGGATGGTAGTGCATGACGACCTCGCCCTCCGCGACAGCGTCGCGAACGTAGTGGTACTACCAACGGACGTGTTTGGTGCGATCATGGAGGACTGGGTCCTCGGAAAGAGCGATGGCGCCTACGTTGTCACAGTGGATGGGCGTGGGTTCAAGTTGATCAAACCCAAGCTCACTCAGAAGCATGCGGAGCCAGACCGCCTCTCTTGTGCATTCACTTTCAGCAATTTATTCAGCTTCCATAGAGGATAGAGCGACCACAGATTGCTTTCTGCTGCGCCAGCTGACGGGTCCACCACTGAGATGAAAAACATACCCAGAGGTGGAGTGGCTTGTGGTGTGATCACCAGAGAGATCAGCATCACAGAAGCCCTGGAGAACATTATTCCCAGAAGAGTAGCGGATAGCAAGAGAGGCGGATCCACGGAGGTAGCGAATGCTGCGCTTGGCGGCCACGATGTGAGCAGCAGTAGGGCGTTGACAGCCTTGACTGAGGAGGCCAACAGCAAAGGAGAGGTCAGGTCGCGTAGCCACTGAGGAGTACATCAGGGAGCCCACCATGCGCGGGAAAGCTTGGGCATCTTCCAAAGAGGCCAAGGGTGTAGCTGCTGTGACTGGTTTGGTAAGGCCATGATCCTTGGAGAGTGGTGTAGTTTGTGGAGTGGATGTACCAAGCCCAAACTTGTCAGCCACACGTTGGGCATAAGTGGCTGGAGTTAGCGTTACCTGACCGTGCATGATGTCATGAGTGACTTGAATTCCAAGGGAGTACTTGAGAGGCCCCATGTCAGTCATCTCAAAGCGGCGAGACAGTTGCTGTTTGAGTGTATCCGGAACAGAGAGGGACGGTCCAAACAGGATGAGGTCGTCCACGTAGAGAATAACGCCAAGAAGGTTTGACCCTCCACGGAAGTACACCGAGTGGTCAGAGTGGAGGCGTTGGAGACGTTGGACCAGAAAGAATCCATGGATCTTTAGGTTCCATTGTCGTGGAGCTTGTTTCATTCCATACAGTGACTTGTTGAGCTTGCAGACGTAATCGGGTATATCTGGAGATATGAAACCCTCTGGTTGGGTCATGTAGATGATTTCGTTGAGGTCACCATTGAGGAAGGCACTTTTGACGTCCATTTGATGGAGATGCCATTTGTTGTTAGCAGCGAGAGAAAGGATCACCCTGATGGATGAGTACTTGGCCACCGGTGCAAAGGTGTCTTGGTAGTTTACTCCAAGGACTTGGCTGTAGCCGTGCACAACGAGACGTGCTTTGTGGCGATCAGGTGTACCTGCACTGGTCAGCTTGGTCTTGAACACCCACTTACATGTAACAATGGGCGTGTTGGGTGGTCGGGGGACCAGATCCCATGTGTGCTGCTTTTGAAGTTGAGAGGGTTCCTCTTGACCTGCTTGGCGCCATTGGTCGGCATCCGGGCGACACATAGCATCTTTGAAGCTGGTGGGGTCCACCACTTGTGTGAGTAGTGCTGTGTGATCAAGGTCATCATCTGCTGAGAGCTCAGTTGTGGACAGAAAACCAAGCTGAAGGAATGCAGCGGGAGCATCATGATGTTCCTCTGGAACCACAAGAGGGAGGACGCCAGCGTGGTCATCAGGTGCGGGGTCGACAGAGAATTTTTGCAGAGGTGGTGGAGTTGTCTCAATGTAGACAGTGGGCGTGACTGCTGGTGGTGTTACATCACATGCTCGATTGAAGAAGCTTTCATCAAAGATGGTTTGTCTGCTCCGAATCACACGTTTGGAGTCTGGATCCCAAATTTCGGTAGATGTCGCGTGTCTCGTACCCAAGAAGGATGCAGACTTTGGATCATGGATCAAGCTTGGAGCGCTCTTCTGGCCGGACCCAGGCATGTGTTGTACATCCGAATATACAGATGTGTCCCAGAGGCTTGTTCCCGGTCCATGCTTCATACGGTGTTGATGCACCTGCAGGCAGCTTAGTTGTTGGAAGACGATTTGTGATATATGCTGCAGTGTGAAGAGCTTCAGCCCAGAAGGCAGATGAGAGGCCGGCTGTATGGAGCATGGTCCGAACTCTTTCGAGAAGAGTCTGATTCATCCTCTCTGCTTTGCCATTTTGTTGTGGAGTATATGGCACCGTGGTTTGATGTTGAATGCCTCTTTCATCNAATATACAGATGTGTCCCAGAGGCTTGTTCCCGGTCCATGCTTCATACGGTGTTGATGCACCTGCAGGCAGCTTAGTTGTTGGAAGACGATTTGTGATATATGCTGCAGTGTGAAGAGCTTCAGCCCAGAAGGCAGATGAGAGGCCGGCTGTATGGAGCATGGTCCGAACTCTTTCGAGAAGAGTCTGATTCATCCTCTCTGCTTTGCCATTTTGTTGTGGAGTATATGGCACCGTGGTTTGATGTTGAATGCCTCTTTTATCGTAGAAGGCTTTGAGATTGTGGTTGACAAACTTAGTCCCGTTGTCAGTGCAGATTTTCTTGACTGTCAGGCTGGTCTCATTTTCAACCTGTCGGACCCAAGTTTTAATTTCTTCAATAGCGTCAGATTTGAAGCGGAGGATCCGGGTCCAGACCATATGTGTGTAGTCATCCAGAATGATGAGAAAGTAGTGCTTGTTGGAGAGGGAGCCTTCCTTGATGTACCAGAGATCCATGTGCACGAGTTCCAGGCACTCATGGATTCCATGTGACGGGAGCGCTTGGAAAGACGCTCGATTTTGTTTGCCTGTGATGCAACCTCCGTACATTGGTGCTTCTCTGTCTTGCAGTAGGCTGTCTGGAAGATCATGAGCAACTGAATCTGCAGCCATTTTGGTTAGAGTTGAATAGCTGACGTGTGCCAGCCGCTTGTGCCAGAGTTCTGTCGTGATTGGCAGGGTCGTTGTCTTTGCCGGTGTAGGTGAAGAAGCCACAAAAGCCATCTCTTGCGTTTCTGAGTGTCTTGAGGGTTTGCTGGTGTCAAGGACTGTCAAATTTCCCATTCGAGTAGCCACTGCTGCCAATTGAGATGTCTGATGTACACCTTGCAGTTCTTACCAGTGTCAAACACAACTTTGAAACCTTTGTTGTTGAGCTTGGTAACTGAAAGAAGATTGGCTACAAGGTCTGGGACATAGAGTACGTCCTTGAAGGTCCTTATTGCTGGTTTTCCATTGCATTTAATGCCAACCTTGACTGTCCCTTGCCCGTAGGCAGGGATAGTCCTCCCATCACCAAGGCGGACTTCTCGTGGTGTCAGAAGACGCTTGAAGTTGATAAACCAGTCCTTCTTGCAGGTCATGTGTTTTGTGCAGCCAGAGTCCATGATCCATGCCAGAATGCCAGCAGCCAGAAGAAGAGCACTGTCGATGGAGCACATTGCCAATTCTTCAGTCACAAAATCTTCTTCTGTCAGGGTGTGGTGTGCTGTTTCTTCTGTTGTTAGGCCATAGGTTGAATGCTCTGGCTGTGAGGCTGACATGTCCTTGTCAGGCAGGATTGGTCCTTCAGATAGAAGATTCAACTGAAAGTTGTCTTCTTTGTCTGATGATTCTTGTGCTTTGGTGGACCCTGTAAGAAAAGTGGGTACGATGGACATGTAAGTCGTCAGCATTGCTTGATGTGGTCGGCGAGGTCCATAATGGCGAGCAAAATTTGGACATCGTTTAGGGAAGTTCACGGCAATGTGTCCCTTTTGCTTGCACGTCTAGCACACTCGATCAGTTGGTGGAACAAAGCCTCGTGGTGAGTGAGGAGTTGGTTGATCTCTATTGTTGAAATGCGTAAGAGAGCTCTGACTGCCATTACCATAGGCTCCAAACTTCTTTGTCCTTTGTCCTTGGTATTTGGTCACAAGGCCAGTTTCTCCTCCATTGTCCTTGACATATTGTTCTTCAACCATCACGAGTTCTTCGACAGCCTTCTTGAGAGTCAGAGAGTATGGTTGGCTTCGAGGTGGGGGTGGTGCTGCTGCTGCTGGTGGTGCTGCTCCAACGACGGCACCACGTGCCCCACCTGCGGCTCTTCCTTGTGCATCAATGGCTTGCTGCAGTGTTGTTTGGAGTTCAGCAAGTTGAGCATCAAAGGTCTTCCCTTGTTTCTGAAAAGTCTGAAGTCGGTTGATGGTGTCTTTGAATCTGGAAGGTAGTCCACGAAAGAGGGTTAGTACTAGGACTCTTTCAGATATCACTTCTCCCATGGATGAAATGCAGCTGGCTAGATGTTTAAGATGGGAGACGGAATCTTCCAGACGTGTTCCTTCTTCCATCTGTTGAGTATGAAACTCTTTCAAGAGGCTTCCCAATCCAGCATCACTCGTCCTTTCATAGCGACTCTTCAGGGCCTTCCAAGCTTTCCTTGGAAAGTTGGTTGGATTGTTTTCTCTGATGATAAACTTGAGTCGCTCTGTTAGATTCAGCGCCAGAATTGAAAAAGCCTGGTAACAATGCCGCTTCCAGCTGACTTGTTCTTCAGGTGACGCTCCTGCAGGTAATGTGTCAGTGGGAGGATCGCAGACAACACCCCATAGGCCGTTGTTTAGAAAGATCATCTCGATGTTGAATGCGAAGGTATGGTAGTCATCGCCGTCAAACGGCGCCACTTTGAAGTGATCTCCATTGTTGATTGTTGCCGCCATAGTTGCGTAGATCTGAAGATGCCACCTGCTCTGATACCAAATGTTGAATTCTACATAACAGAATCTTTAGGAATCTTCAGATGCAGTACTCTGATAGATCAAACTCTCTGATGCTATACTGAGTTGTTGGTGATGACCTCTCAGCTACATGTCACCAATCATACACACACAGGCACTCTTGCCTCAGTAATGTCACCGACTGTGTAATTCAAGAGTATGCACTGAAGGCACAGTTACACGACTCGTCTCACAAGCTTTCCAACGGTACCAAGCTTGTTCAAAATGGTTACACACAGACAAAGTAATAGCAAATACAACCCTACAGCTACTCATCTGTCTGTACTAGCTAGAAGCAGACAAGTACAAGTGTTGACGTAGTCCGGTCTCCTTGTGTCTTTCAGTTCTCAGTCACAGGATCTTCCGGACGCCGCTCGATGATCTCCGATCATCGGCAGACCGAGGTTGGCGGATGCCCAGCGCCCTCGGTGCGATCCACGGATGAGATCGTCCGGATCTGCGGTAGCTTCTCATGGCCATCGATCTGGCTCAGGCATTTGTCTCACGATGACGGAATGACCGCACCCCTCGATTCAGTAGCGGCTCCGATCATCCCAACTGCCCTCGCAGGATTTGTGATCACAGGATCCATCTTTAGAAAGAGCAATATCTTCCGCGTGCTCCTGTTCTTTGCCATGTCAGCAGACTCAGAGTCAAGAGGAGCTCACGCTCGCACTCTCACTTCGTCTGCCAGACCACACACCCTGTTGGTCCTACATTGCCAAAATATATTGCTTCCAGTAGCATTCCTTAATCAGCTCTCCGAAACTCCAATAGGATGAGTAGAGTGAATAAGGCTGCGGATGGATGGATCAGTGGGACGACTAAAGAGGCCTGTCCACAGCCATACCATCCCCCGCCATGTAGGATAGACAGGAGGGTCGAGAGAGATATGGGGATCTCTCTCTCGGCCCTCTTGTTTTTCCTTTTTTGTTGATGTTGTGGCAAGCCCAGTAGACCGTTGGATCAAGGCAATCTGACGGCTGTCCTTTTTCCAACACTAGGTAGCTCGCTTGAGGCCTACTTGAGCGAGTTTACCGTGCTTGTGGAGGAAGCTGAAAGCTTCACCAAGAGCGACGGTACCCAGACCAGAGTACCCAGAGTGCTTGATGCTGGAGTACTTACGCGATGGTCTTGCCAGCAAGAAGCTGAAGGACAAGACCACCACAACCGCAGCGGGCCAAGCTTGGATAAGTTGGAGGGCGTTACAAGACTATATGAGCAAAGTGTATTCGGTGAACCAGAAGCACTACTCAGATACATGGCCAAATGTGCGTGCACAGCAAGGCCGCGATGCACGCATGGATGCTGCAGGGGCAGGAGGGACAAGCGGGTAGCGGGGCGGGGTCAAGGGCAAGCAGCCAACAAAACCCTCAGCCAAGAAGACTGGTGGAAACAAGCCCCCCAACCACAAGCGTGGCCACGACAATGACGATCTGTATGTGGCGCGCGGGCGTCGTAACACGGCCTTCCGCGAGGGACTCTGCCACAACTGCATGCAGCCGGACACTTTCGGGCTCAGTTCCCTGAGGCTGCTGGTGGTGGACAAGAGGCCGTGGCGTTAGCCGCAGTAGCAGTACCTCGTGGAGAGGATGTAGTAGGACACCGTGGACAGGGTTGCAGTCACTGTAATGGGCCCGGCCGTGGTAACGGTCAAGGCTGTGGGACGGGTTTTCCTTATCCCTGAGTGACGTTAGTGGGGATCACTCAGGGGTAAAATTGGATCACGAGTGTGGGTTCACGTTTTCAGAGAAGGATGCTTAACAATTTGAGTTTTTGACGAGTTCAAATTTATCCAGTGTTTTCTCCCCTCTCATTGAACCTCATTTTGCGCTTGCTAATCGATATTGCCCACTAAATCTTGCATCACCGGACAAGATACATGACTGAACCTGCTTAGTGGTGGCGATACCGACCACGATGCAAGAATTGTGTAACACAGCAATTGAAGCAAACACCCTCAAAGCGATGAGTTCAATCACATTTGCGGTACCTTTCGTCGACATTTTTGGCCTAGTGAAATTTAAGGACTGGAAGACGCTAGAAGGATTCACAAATGTCCACAAGACGTGGACTAGAGTAGGTGAATCATGGGAGTTACGGTGTCCGCCGTCTAGATTCCGTGTTCATCACAAACTCGGCTTGCCATCATCGAGCCTATTCTCTCGGAAGAGTGGAGGCAAAATGACGATGCAATTCAAAGGACACCTAGCTGGTGCTCCCGTGAACGTACTTGCTGACACTGGAGGAGATGACTCTTTTGTTAGCCTTGGCTTTACCCGACAAGTTGACCTCATCACAAGGCATTGAATGGCGCAGTTGTTGTCGGTGACAACTATACGGTACCCGTGATCGGTACTTGTAAAGAAAAAAATTGTATTCAAGGGTACACACAGAGTGTCACATTGAAGGTACTCAACCTTCTTGACCTATTTGACGTGGTTCTAGGTGATCTCTGCCTCCATGAAAACAAGGTACTAATGTGCTTTGAATCAAAGCGTTTGATCCTCTGAAAAGGACAACGTCGCTTTACGTTGATTCTGAGTACGGAATTATCGCTGACCCGACTCAAAGTTCATGCAAGCTTCTCTACGATGCAGGTCAAGAGACGTATTTGACAAGGTTTTTGATGCTTCTTGGCTCAACTACAAAAAGTGGAGGATAACGTGAAGGAAGAAATGCCACAAGAGATCATATCTCTATTGGCGGAGTTCTCAAATGTATTCCAAGACCCTGCGGCTAGGCTTCCACCAGAAGGACACATGGGCCACACGATTCTGCTACAATCAGAGACAACTCCTCCGTTCACACCCATGTATCGCCTTAGTCCAACAGAAAGGTGAAAGGTCGAACGCCAAATCAAAGAGTACCTTGCAAAAGGATGGATCGAGCCAGGTAGCTTACCGTATGGTGTGCTGATCCTATTTGTGAGCAAAAAGGACGGTGATTTATGCATGTGCGTGGATAACCGGGCGTTGAACAAGATGACGGTGAAAAATCGATTCCCTTAACCACGGATTGAGGACCTTTTGACCAACTCCAAGGGGCAAAAGCATTTTCGTCCTTGGATTTGTCTCAAAGTTACCATCAAATCTACATCACGGAGGATCATGTACTAAAAACCGCGTTTCGAATGCACATGGGACGCTATCAATTTGGAATGTTATGCTTCAATCTTACAAATACCCCGACAACCTTCCAAGGAGAAACGAACCAAATGTTCGCCAAGCAACTAGGTCAGTTTTTCTTGGTTTACCTAAACGACATCCTGGTTTTCTCCAAATAAATGGAAGAGCGCATAGAACATCTGCGTAAAGTCCTCGCAATCCTTCGGGAACAGAAGTTCTATGCAAAAGTGAGCGAGCGTAAGTTTGTACAAGATGAGCTCGAATACCTTGGATACATCGTCGGCAAGGACGGCATCCGTGTCCACCCACAAAAGGTCCAAGCCGTTATAGACTAGCCTCACCCGGAAAATGTTGGGCAGATTCGGTTTTTCCTTGGCCTTGCAAACTGCTTTTGATGGTTGATGCAAGGGTATTCGACCTTGGTAGCACCACTAACCAGGCTCACGGTAAAAGACATGCACACGGAATGAACATCTGACTACGAGAACGCTTTTCTCAAAGTCAAAGAGCTTTTATCCACAGGGCCCATCCTAGCTCTTCCACATCCATCGTAATCGTGAGAGGTTCAATGTGATGTGTCGGTAGTAGGACTCTGAGTCATCCTCATGCAAAACAGTCACCTAGTTGCGTATGACAGCCGGAAGCTCATCCCCGCAAGAAACACGGTACATGACTGGGGATGAAGAGCTCCTTATGGTAGTACACACTTTCAAGATGTGGCGTTGCTACCTCGAGGGTGCTGAAAGGGGTGTGACGGTCGTGACCGACCATAACCCATTGGTGTTTTTCCAAACACAACCAAACCTATCAAGATGACAGGCGGGTTGGAGCGAATACCTGAGCCGATTCTCGTTCACATGGGAATATAGGCGAGGACGCATCAACGTGGCTGATCCATTAACAAGACAGCCTGTGGAAATTAATACAACCACCGAGGTTTGTGGGTGTTTTATGGCCATTGCAACAGCAAAAACACAAACACCAGACTCCCTTGCTCCTCTGCGGCAACCACCACGAGAGGTTATCCATTGCAACGGTTTTGCAAAAAGGATCCGGATGGGATATTGTGCGGATTCTTGGTTTCAAGACTCTCAAAATCTGGACAAGTACGGATTGTTGGAGGCCACAGGAATCTTCTGGCACGGAGAATAGGTTGTTGTGCCAAACTCGGGAGACCTTCAAGCAACGATTATCTCCTAGTTCCACAACCCGTCGGTCACAGGTCATGTGGGACCTCAAAGGACCGGACAGGCCTTCTCGGACCACTCTTGGTGGCCAGGATGGAGTGCCGATGTCTGTAAGTATTCCATGACATGCGGTCCATGTCTTAAAAAAAAGGCTAGTAACAAGAAGTCTGCTAGACTCCTCCAGCAGCTTCCCATTCCTGGAACTCCATGGGAGTGCGTAAGCAAAGACTTCATTATAGGTCTTCCTGACACGGACCGTGACCACGATGCAATACTAGTGATTGTGGATCTTCTAACGAAGATGACATACTTCATTCCTACAACCACTGATGTGAACGCAAAGGAGACCGCTCATCTCTTCTTTGAGGGTGTCGTAAAGTACCACGGCTTGCCGTTGCACATCATCTATGATCGAAATAAAAAAGTTCCCAGTAAATTCTGGCAAAAGATGCACAAGTACTTCACCAGCGAGTCATAAATGTTGACAGCAATTCACCCTCAAACTGACGGACAAACAGAGCGCATGAACCACACTCTGGAACAAATGCTTCTTATGTACGTGGACCTTGCCATGAATGACAGGGACGAATTCCTAGCACCGGCAGAGTTTGCGGTGAATAAATCAGTGAACAAGTCTACATAGTTCACACCGTTTATGTTGAACAGTGGTTGGTAACTAGAGGTGTCCTCTTCATTGGTGAAGAGTGGGAGTATAGAAGGACAGGTTCCTTTTGCTCAAGCCATTGCCAAGCGCATTCACTCCTTGTTGCAGGAGGCAAAGGGTCATCTTCAAGCTACTCGGCAACGACAAAATTTGCCATGAGGTCTTGTTTGACATCGATGACAAAGTGTTGCTTAGCACTAAGAATCTTTGGCTGAATTCGTTAGGGGATTGGGCCATTTCCCATCGTTGTACGGATCGGGCCAATGGCATACCGATTGCTGTTTCCACCGAGTATGAAGATACATGATGCACTTCATGTGAGCCTGTTGGCTCCATTCACGGCAACGGGAACCGTTCCCGTGAATGAACCTCGTATTGGCCATCGGCAATCCTTGGTGCCGATGGCCAATACGAGGTTCTTCGCCTACTCCAGCACCGAGAGGGTACTCTCCGGTCGCAGGTTGTTAGGGAATACCTCGTTCCTTGGGCCGGGTGTGGATCTGAACATAACTCGTGGGAGCCCGAATCTCGGTTGCCCACAAGGGTGGTCAATGAGTATTGGAGTGAGCTAGCAACTCGCATGGATCGACGCGTGTCAGGGGACACCACCTAAACGCGGAAAAAGTGAACAACATTCCCGTAGGGCGGCATTCATAGACTGCAACCATAGGATGTTGGGGACGCCCAACATGGTTGTCGCACGTATGCTCCAGCCTAAAGGGGGTAGGCCGCTAGCCGTGCTGACCAACAAGCTGCAGCTTAGGTCCAAGTGCCATGCACGTGTTCATGTTAGCTGGTGATTGAAATCATTCAATTTTCTTCCACAATGTTCATGACTCACTCACTAAAAATCTTGCTTGTTGTTCATGAACCGGGACGGTTCATAATAAGTGGAGAGGAATGTAGCGGGAGGGCCAGTTCGGCCCTCCCTCCTCGCTGAAGCGAGGGGTGGTTGCGCACCACCCCTCGCGTTAGCGAAGGCTGGCCGGCGGCCAGGACTTCGCTGGCCGCCGGCCAGCTCGCTGCCGGCCGGCTCGACGGCCGGCGGCCGGCCAAGCGACCGGCCAGCCACCAGCCGGCCAGCCGTCAGCCGCCGATTGCGGCCTCAGTCCAATCGGCGGCTGAGGGGCCACAAGGGCCTCAATGGCGAGGCCTCATGGCCTCGAGCCCTTGCCCTCCTTGCAAGCAAGCAAGCGAGGATGAGGGATAGGGGGAGCGAGGTCAGAGCGAGGAACGAGGGGAGCGCACGAGAGGAGTCGGCGTAAAATCTTCGATCGTGCCTCGCACACGACAATTTTGCGCCGACGTGTCAAAAACAAAATTCGAGTTTGTTCAGGAAAAAGTATGAGTTTTAGAAACCAAGAAACTCGTACGAATGCACGAGTTTGAGGTAAAAACCCCCGGTTTGGGTCCCAAAACCAGGAGTAAGGTCAAAAATGGAAATGGGCCTCCGAAGACTCGAAGTATTCGAGTCTCCCTACTCTGGGTCGTTGATGAAAATTGCCCCTCAGTCTTGGAAAGGGGGTAAATCCCTAACGCGGAGTGAGAACGTCATTCTGTGAGCTCCGACGACGACTTCGGAGCAAGAGCTGGAGACTCGACACGTTACATATATGATCATTGTGTAATGATATAGATATGATCTTGGGTACTGTAGATGCTAACAGATTACAATCTGGATGTGTATCCTGGAGTTAGAGTAACCATACAGGAGTGCCCTTTTCATGCGACTACTTTTTGAAAGGGTGAATTAGCTCGGATCCTCACACCGTGCGCATTATAAAGTTGGCATACCCGCAAATCTAGATTTTTACATGGCGTATCCAAGTAAGAGAAATAGAATGAGGTAACGAACCCTCACTCGCCATGCTCGATGAGCGACATCTACTAATCAAGCATGGCGACGAGGGTCATGTGACCATCGCTCGATCGCGAGGTCGCTCCCTTGGGAGATCGCGATGGAGCGATGACGCTTACAACTTTTTTTCAAAAAAAATCGTAAGGGGAAAGTAGGGAAGCCGTCGACGGATGCATGGAAGCAACACGCTTCCTAGCAACAAGCTTACATAGCTGCTTCATCATCCGCTTCAGGTCGTGGATTTTGATGAGCATGACCGTAAGAGGTCCAGTGTGTGGACCTACCAACGCCGGCAGATCCTCATCCTGTGGAGGACGTGTTCTCTCAGAGAAACGAAGCCAAGGCGGACGCTAGCCTCCAAGACGTGGCCAACATCGACGCCAACTCTGACGTCCGTCACCAAAGTAGTAGCAAGCAAATGCACAACACGCCTGCTACCATGTCGTCGAACTCATCTCGAGCGCCTGAAAATAGGGGTGCAGAGAGCACTTGCTTCTTACGCTAAAATACCAAATTCCCACACTGCAAACGCAGTCATGTGGTCAGAATCATCTAGAAAAATAGCAGTAAGGGGTTATGACCACCCAAACCCGGGTGATTCCTAGGCCATAATCACCCCAAATCAAGTTTTGTCCAAAAAATATTAAAGTTGAACCCTAGTCTAGAAGTGACGCTGTGAGTGTAATGACGCAGTCAGATTTAGTATAAGACAGACACGGGCAGCAACTGCGGAGGCAGTGACTGTTGAGGAGGTCCGCCGATGGAGCTAGGCACGTCTCACGCCTAGGGAAAAGGCTCCAGCAAAATGTGTGTGGACCTCAGCACGCGTCGGATCCACCGGATGACACTCCAGTAGCATCCCCTCTTGCCGTCAGTTATCTCTACACCGATGTACACAAGCCGGGAAGACACAACAGAGCACAATGAGAGGTGTGCAAAAACCAACATTCCCCCATAACTCACAAGCGTAGTGGACATGGGCCACTAGACCGAAAGACTCCCCCAGGATAGGCAGGCTGACATCTAGTAGTAGTAGAGAGATCAGCTTACAGACATACACCGACCGCACTCACAGCCTTCTGAACTGAGTCACGCTTCAGTGCCTTGGTCAAGAAGTCAGCCAACTATCGTGCTTTCTCAACCAACACGATGTGTTTGCCGCTGTCATACAACGAATGCACATAGTGATACTCAACATTGATGTGCTTTGTGCATGTGTGATGCACGTTGTCATTGTCAACAATGGCCATGGCACTCTCATTGTCACAGTACAACGTGATGCAACTAACTGAAGCAACACAGAAAACTGGCGACACAACCACATGATCTCACATGCGCCAGAGCCAAGAACCACATACTCAACCTGAGCAGTGTTGCGTAGAATACAGCCTTGCTTACCTTTACGCCAAGACACGGCTATGCCGCTAGCAATAAAGATGTAGCCACTGCGGCTCTTACTGTGTAGACTGCCGGTCGAGTCATTGTCAATGTAGTCCTCCGCCACAACAAACGGCTGTCGGTGGAACATGAGGCCTCGCCGTGGATTCGAGACAATGTATCGCAGTACTCAGATTGCGGCCTCAAAGTGGAGGTGACACAACTCCTAGGAGAATTAGGCCAAGAGGTTGACGGCAAACGTTATGTCTCAACGCGTCGTCGTCGCCAAGAACATCAATGACCCAATGATGCATAGATACGCGGTCACATCGAATGGATCCCCCACCACGGCCGGATCAAGGCTCTTTAGGTTCGCCTGGCCATCAGGTGATATGGGTGAGGATGCGCTCGACACAAGGGGCAAATCCTCGGCAAAGTGAACGGACAGGGTCTAAACGTACACGGCCTCATGGACGTGCAGAACACCTTGGGAGCGATCATGCTCAAGCTCCATACCAAGGAAGACTCGGACAGACCCGAGATCCTTCATCTGGTAAGCGGTGCATAGCAAGTCCTTAACACACTAAATGGCAGCTGTGCTCGGTGACGCAATCAGCAGTGAAGATCTGGTCCCTTGGATTGATGAACAGTGCGGGATCCGTAGTGCTATGAAGGAGGTTGCCGCTCAGGAGCGTGCGACTGGTCTCCCGGTTCCAGTAGCAAGGTGAGTGTTTCAGGCAATAGAGGGCCTTTTGCAGCCTTCAGACCTTGCTAGAGCCATCATTGAACTCTAGGGGCTACACCATACACAATTTCTCACCCTCCAACGAGCCATAGAGAAAGGTGTTGCTCACGTCCATCTGATGCAACTCCCATCCGTGCTGGGCAACCAGGCCGAAGAGGGTCCTGCTATTGGAGAAACGGCCAACCGGGGCAAAGATCTGGTCGTCGTTGACCCCAGGGACCTGAGCAAACCCCTTGGCTATGAGGCGAGCCTTGTACTTGTCCAAGGACCCGTCAGGCTTCCACTTGCGGAGGACCCAGATTGCATCAATGGCCTTCCGGCCGGGAGGAAGGTCTACGAGGTGGTAGACATGATGCTGCTAGATGGCGGCGAGCTCGTCGACACACGCAACTTCCCAGTGCACTGCCTCAGTAGTACCACAAGCTTCGCGAAGGGTGGCGGGACTGTCCAGGCATGCCGTGGAGCGGATTGTGAGGACCAACATGTCTTCGGCCTAAGGTGGGATGCGTGCAAGTGAGGCCATGATGGCGTGTTGGTGTTCCTGATGGAGCATGACGTAGCTCAGTGCAGAACTCGGGTGGAGGTCCACAATGACGGCCGATGTGGTTAGGCCGAGGGACTTGGTGCCAGGGTCCCCACACACGACTGTGGAAGTAGGTTTGTTCAGAGGCCACAAGACACATGGAGCCACAAGGGGCCGAGGCACCAAAGGGTACGGTGTTGCAGTTTGTGCGCTCCCTGACGGCCTGGGTTGGAAGCTGCCGCCCGGCCCACGCACATAACGCTGTGGGGCAGCAGACAGAGCAAAGGGAGCAGTCGGGGACAAGTCAGAGAGGCTAGCAGATGCGGACAGGGCTGCTGGTCTAGAGGACCCAGCGAACGTGACCAAGGCTGCCGGTTCGGAGGCACCGCGGACGCGAGCAGAACTGCCAATCTAGATGGACCAGCGGACGAGATCGAAGATGCCGAGCCGGAGGGACTAGCGGATGCGACCGGGGCTGCCGGTCCAGAGGGACTAGCCGATGGGGCCGGGGCACTCCGTCCGGAGGGATCAGTGGACACGACGGGGGTGGCCAGTCCGGATGGACCAAAGGACAAGGCCAGGGCTGCCAATCCGGAGGGATCAGTGGACACAACCGGGACGGCTGGTGTAGAGGGACCGGCGGACGCGGGCGGAACTGTCAATCCGTATGGGCCGGCCAAGGACGCCGGCCCGGAGGGACCAGCGGATGTGACTGGCTGCCAGTCCGGACGGACAAGCGGGCGAGACCGGGGATGTCGGCCCGGAGGGACTAGCGGACATGACCGGGGATGCCGACCCGGGGGGACCAGTGGGTGCAGGCGATGTGCTTCCCAGAAGCGGCACGATGGAGGATGGGATCACCACTCTCCCACGCGACCAGAGAGACATCAAGGAGCTAGAGTGAACAAGGTCGCAAGGAAAGATCTCCTCGAAGAAGAGAGCGTCGCGTGACTCGATGATGTAGTGATGGGAGGGATCCCAAAAGCGCCAGGCTTTGGACTCACATGAAACACCTAGGAAGGTGCAAGGATGATTGCGAGGGGTGAGCTTGCTGCCCTGCTCTAGAGCAGGCAGCCAGATGATGGCCACGCAGCTCCAGACGTGGGCCGGGCAAAGATCAGCCCGCTCACCGCACCAGAGTTGGTACTACGTGAACAGGCAAGGAAGTGGTCTGTGGGGAATCCGGTTCTAGACCCACATCATGTAAGTCATGGCCTCAAAGTAGAAAGCATCAGAGAGACCAGACTCGACCCGCATGGTGCAGACGGCGTCGGCCATGGTGTGGTTCCACCTCTTGGCGATGTCATTTTAGGCTGGCGTGTAAGGCGTCGATGTCTCATGATGAATTCTACGGGAGGCGGGGAATAGTGTGGTCTTTCCGATGGACTCACCACCACGATCAGAGCAGAAGTGGTGAAGAGGGTGACCACACTCATGCTCAGCACGGACAAGCCAGTCCCGAATGGTGGGAGTGACGTCGCTCTTCAGTCGAAGGTAGAAGACCCAGCGATAGCAAAAATAGTCGTCGCTGAGAGTTTGGACATACCGTCAATGCTCCCCAACGGACTCTGTCAAAAGGGGACCGATGACATCAGAATGGAGCAAGTCTAGAGGGGCGGAGGTACGAGAGGTGGACAAAGAGTAAGTGGAGCGGTGCATCTTCCCTTGAGTGCAAGCACGCACTCAATGAGACACGACAAGGGAAATGAGGCTGGATCAAGGTCCGTGGCTGGCTTGGTGCGAAAGTGGGCTATCGATGGTAGCAAAGTGGACGTTGCAGAGGCAGCAGTGTAGGAGGCGTGTATGCCGCAAAGAGAGCGTGCTAGTGACAAATACGTGGCCACTGTAGGCCAACGGGGAGGAGACAAGGTGAAGTGTAGACAGACAAGGCACGTGACACAAGTTTCCACGGGCGGTGGCATGCAGGACAACACGACCAGACAAACGTAACGACACAGTGCCAACACTACGCGAGTGCAGTACGTCCATGCTCATGTTGTCAAGGGTAGTGACAAAAAGGAGGATGAGCTCAAGACCGGAGACGAAGAGGACGTCGGTCACAAAGACATCACCGGTAGAACCACGGAAACGAACAACGTTGACGCCGCAAATAGGTAACACCTGACCTGAGCCTATCCGGACACCAGTCACATCAGCAACCAGACCAAGCACACAGAAAACCTTGCAAGAGGCTGTCATGTGATGCATGGCCCCGGAGTTAATGATCCAGGTCTTGGCGGGAGCCTAGACCGGTGTCGCTAGGTCGCTAACCGTCATAAGAGAGCTGGTTAGAGATGCGGATGCGGTGGAAAATGGTTCAAAATGAGACTTCCAGTCGTGAAACCATGAGAAGAGGGGGAGGGGAGGAGGAAAATGGAGAGGATGGCTCAGTTGCAAAAGCAAGACACTGGCGTAGCGTAGACTCATTCATGCAAGGTGGGTCAAGGGTAGAAGAAGTGACGCAAGTGGCACTTCCCTTGGAGGAGGACGGGGCAGGCCAAGCTGGAGCGCGATGAACTGCTCCAATTGGCGCTCGTGAGTGGAGGGTCCAAGTGTGTAGACTGAGTACGGAGTGGCTGCACTACACCGTGGAAGGGAGGAGGGCTGCACTAGCAACGAGAGGGAGGACACCAACGGCTACAGGTGGTATTGCTGCAGGGTCAGTTATGGCAAGACCGGTGTGCATTTCAGAGGAGTGGAACTGCCGGACGAGGAGGAGATAGTATGGACGGCAATAGCCAATACAACAGCAGTTAGACGGTGCTCACGCTGGTGGTACATGGTGGAGATGACGCACGCCTCGTCCGTGGAGACCGGGCAGGTGTACCACCCGTACCCTGGCTGGCTACAGTTGTGCCAAACCGAGCCGCCACCACTAGACCCGGTTGGCTGCTGTTGTAGGCTCTTGCCCTTCTTGCCCTTGCGCTTCTTCTTCCCTGACGATGACAATACGGTGGACGCACAAGCACGGAGAGGGGGGGTGGAGCGGCATCGTCGAGGCGGCAAAGGATGTCCTCCGCCTGCTGTCCATATGAGCTGACGGACTCCGTCTCCCCCATGTGGAGAGAGTTGAACTCCAAAAGAAGGTGGCTGGTCTCAGCTTTTCTGGAGAGACAATGCGGCCGTGTGAGAACGTGCCACGCTGTGGCGGGGTCTAGAGTGCCGTCGATGGTGAGGTTGTCAAGGAAAGGCTCGAGAGCAAGGCGTGCAGCTGGAGGGGTGACGGGGATGAGGGCCAACACGGCTCGACCAGCATCATACACCAAGTCGCCTTGGTGGAGTCGTAGGGCAAGATGTAGTATGGCCATAGGCCCTCGCCTTGCGCCCAGATATGGAAGCTGAGCTCCCAGCTCCGGAACTGCTCGCCGGCTTGTAGCGGCGGGGGCGGGGACTCAAAGTCCTTCGGCGTGTGGCCAGCACCCAGAGTGGGGCCAAGGACTGACGCTAGAGCTTGGCATTGGTGTTGGGTGTCGTGTAGCACTAAGTAGTGTGTGGCGGAAGAAACTAAAGGACTAGTGTGACCGAGTGGAAAGAAGGCTAGGTAATACTAGTATGGCTCTACACTGTCGGCAGCTACAGTGTTGCATGCTGTTATGTCAGCATGGAGAGCTGTTGGCGATTGGCGGCCAGAGGGTCTGGTGAGCCAACGTAGCTGGCGACAAAGCATGTGGGTTGTTGTTGCTACTCGTACTGATGCTGCTGCTACTGCAACTACTAATGATGCTTTTGCTGTTGTGGCTGATGTCGTTGCTGTTGCCGCTACTACTGCTAAAGCGGTGGTGGTGGCTGCTTTTGCGATTGCAGCTGCAGTTGCTATTGTGGCTGCTATTGCTATTGTTGCAGGTGCATTTGCTGCTACGGCCACTGTTGTTGTTGCTGCGACAACGGCTGCTCCTACTGTTGCTAATGTTGTAGCTGTTTCACCTATTATAAAAAGGAGGGGCTAGGGGGTCCTCCAACAGAAGAGGACCCCTCTCCACTGGGGCTATTAGTCATGGCCCCCTTTGCTTGGTTTGTCTTCTTTTGTTGTTCCTGCTTTTTTCTGTTGCTGACGTCAATGGTGACACCAGTAGTGAGGTTGCCATGCTCCTACTAGCGTCAACAACAGTCCACTATGGCTGACATTAGCTGTGTAGTGTTGTTGACCTTGTGGCCATCCTACTATTGCTACTGTTGCTGTTGTTGCAGTCGTTGCGGCCGCTACAGGCCGGTGCCTACACTCGCGGGTGTTGCGGCTGCTGCGCCTACTACGAATGCTACATTTATTGCAGCTGCTACAACTGTTGCGGCTGCTGTTGCTGCTACACCTGTCATGGCTTTTGTGGCTTTTACGATAATTGCAGCTTATTGGGATTGTTGTAGCTACTGCAACTACGTGGCTGCTACAGCTGTACGAGTGCTACGGCTACAAAGCTGCAGCAGCTATTGTAGTTGCACGATTGCTACGGCTGCTACAGCTATTACGGCTCCGCGGCTTCTCTGGCTGCTGCGGCTGCACTACTACTGTAACTGTTATGGCTGCGTGGCTACTACAACTTGTCAACCGGCCTGAGGCGAACGGACTAGAAAACAGGGCCGACACAATAGCACCTGCCGTCCGCTCCTAGCATTTCAGCTAGGAGAAGATATCACCCTCAGGATCACGGTTCCACACTGAGCAGTTCCTAGGCAATCACTTGCTAGCAACTGTGTCCACTTAACACTTGGTCACTTTCGCGCGAGGTGCTAGTCAAAGACTAACTCCTGGGGCTTAGACCAACCAGTGTCTTCTTTATACTGTTCCTTAGTTGGACAACTCTGTGAGGAGCATCTAAGGCCAGATTGTGTAATTAGAATGAGGAATGAGCCTGGTACATATAGTCCTAGGCCTGGCTTCTAAGGTGTGTGGGTAGTGACACTTTTGGGGTGGTCACTCCACACCACCTCACCAGTCCGCCAATTGGCGCATCCACTGACCGCCAAGTGGCGCACTCTCCTCATGCATGGAGAAATGTCTAAGAAACTTCCCCTGTGCTAGAAGGTCAAAAAA
>SZWC01000330.1:298924-316110 GCA_023375785.1 Penium margaritaceum | reverse complement strand
AACGGACTAGAAAACAGGGCCGACACAATAG
Source organism: Penium margaritaceum (assembly GCA_023375785.1). NCBI lineage: Eukaryota > Viridiplantae > Streptophyta > Zygnematophyceae > Desmidiales > Peniaceae > Penium > Penium margaritaceum. The sequence goes on along the minus strand of SZWC01000330.1, from coordinate 316,079 downwards.
CACCTGCCGTCCGCTCCTAGCATTTCAGCTAGGAGAAGATATCACCCTCAGGATCACGGTTCCACACTGAGCAGTTCCTAGGCAATCACTTGCTAGCAACTGTGTCCACTTAACACTTGGTCACTTTCGCGCGAGGTGCTAGTCAAAGACTAACTCCTGGGGCTTAGACCAACCAGTGTCTTCTTTATACTGTTCCTTAGTTGGACAACTCTGTGAGGAGCATCTAAGGCCAGATTGTGTAATTAGAATGAGGAATGAGCCTGGTACATATAGTCCTAGGCCTGGCTTCTAAGGTGTGTGGGTAGTGACACTTTTGGGGTGGTCACTCCACACCACCTCACCAGTCCGCCAATTGGCGCATCCACTGACCGCCAAGTGGCGCACTCTCCTCATGCATGGAGAAATGTCTAAGAAACTTCCCCTGTGCTAGAAGGTCAAAAAAACCTCCTGCGCACATCAAGGCTCGATCGCAGGACCTGTTGTCCCTAAGTCCAACATGCTATCCGTTGCGCTACACTTCTGGTGTCTCGCTTGGACTTGCACCACGAACAAGGTTTGGGGGACTTACTCTAGAGAGCAGTGCATGCCCAACCTGTCCGTCAACCCATAGCAGTGGCCATGGGGCATAGAAGAACAACACAACTGCAACGGCATTTGCGGCTCCTACGGTTGCTGGGACTAATGTGGGTGCACGGCTGCTGCAACTATTGTGGCTGCTACGGCTGCTGCGGCTGCTACACCTATTGTGGTGGCTGTGGTTGCTACAGTAGCCGCAGTTGCGCTACTGCTGGTGCTCCTGCAGCTGCTGGTCTATTGCAGCCGCAACAACTCCTTCGGCTGCTGCAGTACCTGCGGCTACACTGCTGGTGCTACTACGGCTGCTGTAATGCGAGGTGCTGCTATTGCCGTGGCAATAGCAACAAGGGGAAAAGGGAGAAGTGAGAGACTCCCCTTGTCTGGCACCATCGCCGTGTACATCGGTGTCAGAATTCTTCAATAGCATTTGCAGAGAGAATGGACAAATCACATGTCCATGGCATAAGTACCTGCCGCAGCGCACGACGGGTGTCGCACACAGCAGCACAAAGTCTGTCCTAAAACCGGCCCAAAACCACTGTTTTGATCATAACTCAGTGTAGACATGTCAGAACGCTACGCTGTCTGAACCTAGACATGCAAAATCACAAGCCAGACGCTACGACTGGTCACATGTATGCATCCGTCATCAAATGGTGTAGACACAATGCAAAAACATGCAAATTAGGCCCACAACCAATACACTGATAAAATCCTACCTGATGCAAAAAAACTACAAGAGGTCCCAGGCAGCATCTACAGCTTTGGGACGGTCTTCGGTCAGCTCCAAGCTGGTATTCCACCACCAGACAACGCACCGGTGCCACCTGAGTCCGCATTGTGGATGTGCACGGACATGGACACGGCCGAGTGGTCACAGTAAAGTATACAGGTCGACAGGAACGTCACAAATCACAACACCCAGTTGCTATCGATGTAGCCGTCAAGAACCACCACACACTGCCGGCGAAAGCAGAGTCCAAGGTATAGTATGGAGACCTCATACTACACCACTCGTACAGCTGCATGAAGGGCTCTAGCACGTGGAGCCTGCGAAAACTATGGAAGGAGGTTGACGGAAAAGGCGATGTCGGGGTGTGTGGTAATAGCCAGGTACATCAGAGATCTAATGAGACGGAGGTACAAGGTCACATCCACTGTCTCCCCCAGCTGTGTGGGATTGTCCACCTTTAGGTCATATTGCCCATCAGGTGTGAGAGGTGTGAAGGCCGTGGACACTGTGCCAAGGAGGTCACTGAAGCGCTCCCCTACAATACGTACGTATCGGGCATGATGCAACAGAAGTGTCCGATGTCTACGGTCTCGTACAATCTCCATGCCAAGAAACACCACTGTAGGACCAAGGTTCTTCATCCTATAGGCAGTCTGGAGGACCGCCTTGGCCTCCTTCATGGCCTCCATGGAAGGAGACACAATCCAAAGGTCATCCACATAGACCACAATGGCGGTTAACCGCTCAGGCATTCGTCGGATAAAGAGAGAGGGATCTTTCTCACTCTGTACATATCCCGCACGAGTCAGGGTGCCAGTGATCTCCTGGTTCCCGCACCGAGGAGACTGCTTGAGGCCGTACAAGGACTTGCGCAAGCGCAAGAACTTGTCACCTTCCTCAAAGCCTGGTGGCTAAGTCATGTACATCTCCTCATTCAGGGAGCCATGGAGGAACGCAGTGTTCACGTCCATCCGGTGCAGTTCCCACTCATGGTGAGCCACTACACTGAACAGAGCGTGAGCTGAGGTCATGCGGTCGACAGGGGCAAAGGTGTCAGTGTAATCAATGCTTTTGATCTGCGAGTACCCCTTGATGACCAAACGAGCCTTGTGGCATTCTAGTTAGCCATCAGGCTTTACTTTCTTGTGAAAGACCCACTTCACTTGAATAGCCTTCCTCCCAGGTGGAAGGTCGACTAGCTCATAAACTCTGTGCTCTCAGATGGTGCAAAGCTCATCCTTGCACGCAACATGCTAGGCGTCTGCATCCTCTAATAAAAGAGCTTCCCTCAGTATGCCTGGATGAGGCGCCATGGAGGGAGAGCTTTCAGTGGCAAGTGCACACGCCTCAGTGCTGGGCCTGACGACCACAAGGTCAGCTGATGCATCATAGGCAATATGAAACTTGTAAGTAACGAGATCGTGCCCTACAGGGCACGCTAGATGTACCTATGTGTGATCAGTGCGGACACTCAGGCCTAGGGCCTTTGTGCTGGGATCAACACTCGCGATGCTACGAGTGGAGCGCCTGGGCGTGGGACCTCACACTCACTGGACTCCGGAGACCAATGGTCAAAGATGACCGCCGGGCTCACCTGAGTAACCTGGGCTCAAGGGGCTCACCTCAAGCTCAGAGACAGGAATGACCACCGCTGGTGAGGGCTAAGGCAGAGGAGCACGTGATGCAATGTAAGGAGATGTGTGTGTGGAGACACGGGACTCAGTGTGACATTAGGAGCAGGAGTCAAGGCAGGACCACGCACAGAGATAGGAGTACTTGTGGACACACGTATAGAATAATGGGTACTTATGAGGTATGAGGGAATAAGGGTAGAAGCCGGCTGTGCCGGAGAGGTCTATGGGCCAACATCGATGATCACTGGGTCATCAAGAGCTGGAGACCGAGAAGTGGAGGGGGCTCGGACATACACATCAGCCGGACAAGAGGTGCTCGCAAGCCGAGAATCCCCCATCCGTCGAGGAGCCTCACACGTAGGAACATGCGTGACAGACAATGACTTGATCGAGTTTAGATCATGGTAGGTGAGAGACTTAAAGAAGAGTGTGTCGCGAGACTCAACAATGCGACGACGTGCGGGGTCCCAAAATCGCCAGGCCTTGGACCGCGAGGAGATGTCCACAAAGGCACACATGCAATCCCGTGACAGGACCTTGGACCCCTATTGGTCCTCGGTGTACCACACAAAAGCCAAGGATCCCTAGACATGAGCGAGATGCAGGTCAGCACGGTGGCCAAACTAGAGCACGTGCAATGTAACGTGGTCTGAAAGGGGACACTTCAAAAGGCAGCTCCAGACCCACATCATGTATGCAAATATTTCAAAGGCGACGGACTCTGGGAGATCGCACTCAGACCGCATAGCGCAAACCACATCTTCCATGGTACAGTTCCAACGCTCAGAGACACCGTTCTGCTGAGGAGTAGCAGGACCTCAGACTTGGTGAAAAACCCCGTGCTCGTCAAAGAAACTGCCTATCTTGCCAAAAAAACTTGCCATCACAATCCAAACGGACGGTATGCAGCATGTGGCGAGACTGACGCTCAGCCATCACTAGCCAGAGGCAAACCACAAGAGCGGCGTCACTCTTCTGGCGCAAGTTGTAGACCCACCGCATCTGGGTGAAGTCATGAGTCAGGGTCAGGACGTATCGGCCCCGATCGGACAGAGACTCAACACAAAGAGGACCGTGAAGGTCCAAATAGACCAACTCAAGAGGGCAAAGTGTGCGAGAACGGGAGTTAGGGTAGGTGCAACGATGTATCTTACCCTCAACAGATAATAGACAATCGGTCTTGGGCGACTTCTTGAAGGAAGCCGCGTCAAGACCAAGTGCGGGCTGTGTCTGAATGAGCTTACACACGGTGTCAGAGCCCACATGGCACAAGTGACAATGCAACAATCGTTGATGCTCAGCATACAAAACGCTGGTGACAAACACACGAGTGGGAGGGGAGGGGGAGCAGGAAGGAGAAGAAATCTGAGAGACACGATACTAATCATCCACAACAAAAGCTTGAAGGACAATGGCACGAGTATCAATAGCTGTCACAGTCGTGGAGTCTGCAGTGTGCTCCATGGAGAGTCCCATCAGTGTGCAGGCACGCATAGAAAGCCATCGGAGCTCAAGGTTAGGCACAAAAAGCACCTCCGAAAGATACGGGGGGCCAGACGGACCATCGAAGCACATAACCCCAACACCCTCGACTGGCAAGGACTGACCAGAGCCTGTGAAAACGGAGCAAAAGACGCAAAAGGACCGAGAACAACAAAGTCACTACAACAGCAGCTCATGTGATGAGTGGCACCAGATTCGATGATCCAAGTGCAACCGAGATCACGACCAGAGGGCGTCATTGTACAATGGGAAATGGATCACTTGGTCTTAGACAAGCACTGAGCAACAGGTGAGGAGGAATGACGAAGGGCATAGAGGTACGACGCATGAATCCAAGTGGTATGGTCAGGCCCATCGTCCTCACATGTCAGCTTTGCCCCCCCACACGAGTCATCACGAGCAACGAGAGTAGACAAAAAGACAATCTGTGAACCACCCAGCTGTGAAAATACACTCGCACCTCCCTAAAAGTGAAGCACCAAAAGATGACGCAGCTGGGCGATAGTGCGGTTATGCAGGTCGAGGTCGCTACTGCTCGCCGGTGAGGAAGCGAGAACTGCTGCAGTCATGGTCGTCGTGCGACCGTAGGCTGTGTTGCTTGATGTAGCCCGCTGCGCGTGTGTAGTCTGAAGACCGCGAGTGATGTGCGTCCAGTCTAGCGGCTACTAGCACTTGGTGTAGCGATGAGCGCCTCCACAGTTGTACCAATGGACAGTACGTCCACTGCTACCGCCTGATGTTTGCTGCTGCTATGACTGCTGCTGGCCCGAACCACGCCTCTTCTTACCCTTCTTCCCCTATGTCATAGCTGCCACACCCTACATCAAAGTCAGGGTAGCCGGGGTTGAAGAGGAAGAGGAGGGTGTGCCAGAGGATGAAGAAGTGGTCTGCAAGAAGGGGGTCGAAGGCGATGCGATGACCGCTGCAGCAAGGGAACTCTCTTGATGGGCAACGAATGCCTCACCGGCGAAAATCACCTGGAGGAAGAGCTGATGCGCTCAAGGAAGAAGTTGAAGAGAGGTGGAGAAGGCCTCAAGCACGGCATCACTGTACCTCGATAAGATGTCTGCGTGCTCAAGACGGACTCCAATCATGAGCGTGCAAATCGCCAAGAGCTATGTACCTCTTGAAGTCCCAAGGCGCGTGTAGATGCACCGCCAGTAATCAGCTGCGGACTCGGCAGGTCCCTAACAAAGGGAGTGGAAAGCGTGAATGTGAGCCGTATGGGTGGCATGCATCTCTGCAACAAGCAGGGATAGTATCAGGTCCCAGCCCCCACATGCATCAGCACCCATGCCCGTTCCGGCCTCTCCAAGGAAAAGGCAAACCTCCACGATAGTCTCGCGTGACATGGCATGAAGGAGTCCGCGCATCGCCCGAGCCACTGTCAGCACCTGAGTGCTGTCCGTAACCTGATACGGACTGTGATATTAGGGCCATACCCCCTCTGAAGTGGCCAAGACCTGGAAGAGAGTCTCCCAGCAGTCAAGGTTTTCCTCGCCGACATAACAACGAGGTGGTATCTCGAAGTCTCTGGGTTGCCGCTGAGTGGGGAGAGCAACCACAGGCTGAGAAGGACGATGGATGGGGAAGACACCGGGATGAGGAAAGTTACCAAGGTAGGGATTAGGCAAGAATCTCTGAGAACAGGGAACCGGAACGCATCTGAAGCTGGCGACGACGCTCCTTAAGCACGCGAATCTTCCTCTCATGGGTAGCATCCTCCATACCTGGCATTTCAAGGTCCTCATCCAAAGAAACTAAAAGTGGCAAGTCCTGTCCTGCTGCTCTCCTTGGTGTAGGAGCTGGCTACTGTGTAGAATGTATGGCATTGCCGACTCTCCCGATGTCTGCAATGAGGCCCTGAACTGACCAGGAATAAAATCAGTGAGCGCAAGGATGGCGTCAGTCTGCTACTGTTGATGATGACGTATCTCATCCTGCTGACTCCTCAGGTCCGCAATGGCCTTCGAGCGTGGGCCCATGACCCCTAAGGATGAGGAAGAGGGATATGGTGGTCCTTTGCCCTTGTCACGGTCAGAGCCATGTCGGTACTCAATATGGACCGGGACGTCAAACCGGTCGGATTTTAGAACCGCCACCGGTTCTCGAGGAGTTGAAACGCTGGAATTCTTTGACTTTTCGACCCCAAAATTTGACTAAGGCAGGTGCTGACATGAGCAAGGGTTTGCTGATGTCAGCATGGACCTAATGACATCAGCAAGGAAAATGCTGATGTCAGCACAGTTCTTGTTGGTTGACAACCCTCGCTGCTGTTGGGCGGCTGCTCCGCGGCAGCCGCACGGAAGCTCCATTGCAGCTTCCGCTCGGCTGTTGCCGTTTCTGTGCCTACGCCTACAACAGCAACAATGCAGTTCCTTGTGCAGCTGTGGCAGCAGCTGCGCGCTTCTGTTGTACCGCGGCATTGTTGTGCGTTGCTCTAGTTGCGCGCTGCTGCTGCTGTGCGTTGCCGCTGCCGCGCTACTGCTACTATTGCTCGCTACTACTGCTGATGCTGAATTTTGCTGCTACTGCATGCTGTTGCTTGTTGTTGCTGCTGCTGCTTGCCATCACCTACTGTGGCTACTGCCTGTTGCCGCTGCGTAATGCTGTTACGTGCTCCTCCTGCTGCGCGCTGCTGCTGCCGAGCACTGCTGCTGCCTGCCGCCACCTGTTGCGGCTGTGGCCAACTACTGCCGCTGCTAGCGCCAATGCGAGCAGCTGCTAGCGGCTTCCGCCTGCTGTAGTTGTCACCTGCTGTTGCTGCTAGCGGCTGCTGCTGATGCACTCTCACGTGCTGAAGGTGGGTGACGTTGACGGCAGTCGGGTGACGATGACAGGTCCCTGTGGATCGTCTGCAGCGGTGTTGCTCACTGTTGCTTCTCTGCTACGTCTCTGCTACACAACTTGGTTATAACTCTCTTGCCGCTCTGATACCATGAGAAGATGTGTGGAAGCTTCCTAGCAACACAACCGCTGACTAGGCATCAGTGCCTGGTCAGACGGTGGCGACACTCATAAGTCGTACACACAACAGCAAGGGTCTGGGCTGGGGACACAAGGCAAAGTGTCAAAATGTTTCAATAGCATTTGCAGAGAGAACTGACAAATGAGAGGTCCATGGCATATGTACCTTCCGCGGCGCACGGCGGGTGTCGCACGTGGCAGCACAAGGTCTGTCCTGAGACCAAAACCACTGTTTTGGCCGTAACTCAGCGTAGACGTATCAGAACGTTGCGCCGTCTGAACCTAGACGTGCTGAATCATAAGCCGGATGCTACGACTGGTCACATTCATGCATCTGGCATCAAACGGTGGACACACAATGCAAAAACATGCAAATTGGGCCCATGGCCAGTGCATCAATAAACTCCTACGTGCTGCACAAGAACTGCATGAGGTCCCAGGCAGCATCCAGAGCTCTGGGACGGTCGCCAGTCAGCTCCAAGCTGGTAGTCCACCATTAGACAACACACCGGAACCACCTAGGTCCGCATCAGGGATCTGCACGGGCATGGACACGGCCGAGTGGTCTAGTAAACTGTACAGGCCGATAGGAACGTCACAAAGCACAAAAACGACGCTGCCGGAGTGTAATCTGGTGGAGTCGACGCACGCTGAGGTCTACACGTAGTTTGCTGGAGCCTCCTCCCTCCAATGTGCTCAGCTCCACCGGCAGACCTCCTTCGCAGTCTTGCCTCTAGTAGTCACTATCGCTGCATATGATGTATGCACGTGTCTAGTGCCGTGTCTGACTGCTTTGCGTTCGCAACACCAGGGTCTAAGGGTCCGAGTTTCATGATTTTTAGGGCACTATTGGTAACGAAGATGAGCATAGACGCTGCCTGGGTTTGGACAGCCATAACTCCTCACTGTTTTTTTCTATCTGATTTTGACTACATGATTGCGTTTGCACTGTGCGCATAACGATATGGTCTATTTTTTGGGCAAAACAGACGACGCCCGGGTTTAGGGCTGTCGGCCGTCTGGCAAGGCTTTCGGAGGAAATAGGTCTCTTTTTTGATTGGCTTAGTAATTGAGTAACAAGGTCTACAGAACAAGGGAGGAGCTAGAATTTGGAGGGGTCTCCCATTGTTGCTCATTCTCAGTTCTTAATCAGCCATTTCCAGTTTTCAGCTGTTGTCTGACGCTAACTCTAACGTGCGCAGTTCTGAGTAACTAACACCAGAGCTCTCAGACTTAGGCTCTAGTGCAGCAGACCGAGGGGGCAGCTTCAGCAATGAGCGTGGGTTCCCGCACGCTGCATCAACAACGCTGCAGTCCCAACCTACTACAATAGGAGATTTTGAGCTTGGTATCAGATCCAGAGCACAGCAAAAGTAGCAGAACACCGGCAAACAGGTCTAGTCAGCGCTCGTGGTCCCTAGAACCCGCCCTTGCAGTGGAAAAGCTGTCGGAATTTTTCTGGCAGCGTTGACCCGCCGGGTGGTGTTGTCCAAACGCTCCCCATGCGATGGAAATACTGCCAAAACTTTTTTGGCAGCACTCACGCCACAATGATGGTAGCGTTGGTGGATGCGCGGCCGGCACGCAGGACCAACGCAGGAGCGGCATCAACGCACGTGGCAACGACACCAGGAAAGTGACTGTGCTGCTGCTAGTGCGGCAGCAGCAGCCACCATAGCTGCTGCAAGAGCTGCAACAGCACAAACAGCATGCAACAAATTAGCAGCAATTATAGCAGCAGCTCAAACAACAACAGCACCAGAAGCACCAGTAGCACCAGTAACAGCAGTAGTAGCTGTAGTGGTAGCGGCAGCAATAGTAGCAATATTTGCTGAAGCAGCACCAGTAGAAGCAGCAGTGGCAGCAGCGACAACAGCAGCAGCAGCAGTAGCACTACATATTATGTAGTAGTGGGTGTAGTAACAGCACGACAACTGTTGCTGAATTAAGCCATACTCGGCTGACATCACTGCTCATGTCAGCAACAAAAAATAAAACATCTATAGCACCAATCCTGCAGATTACACAGCAAGAGTTGCTGATGTCAGTCATCCTATGTTGACCTCACTATTGATGTCACTGCAGACATCAGCAACAGAGGAAAAAAAACGAGGGGAAACAAGGGACACCATGGAAGAGAATGGAGAGGGGTCCTCATTTGTTGGAGGGCCCTCCTTCTTGCAAGAACCGTAACAGTTGTAGCAGTAGCAACAGCAATTGTCGCCACTACAACAGCAATAGGAACACCAGTAGCACTAGCAGCAGCAACAACAGTAGCAGCCGCGGCACCAATAGGAACAGCCACACCAACAGAAGCAACAGCAGCTGCAGTAGCAGCAGCTGCAGCAACATCCATCACCGCAGCAGTAGCAACCGTCATAGTAGCACCAACACCCCATAGGCTCCATTGTCGGTCATGCTGGCTCGACAGATTTACACGTAGCTTTGCACCAACAGCTCAAAACACTGACACAACAGTTAGCGATACTACAGCCGCCGACACAACTGCCGCAACAATAGCCACAGTAGTAGCATTAGTAACCGTCATAGCAATAGTAGCAGCGTCAACAAGTACCTTTTGTTCCACCCGGGTACGCAAGCCCTGCGATATCCTATGCCATGTAATACCTAGCGCAACAACACACATAGCGCCAACAGCACATGGTGACGTCAGTCCTATGCCCCACTCTAGGTGCAGTCCGTAGGCCGAAGGACCTTGAAACCCCACCACCTCCGCTTTAGCCTGGCGAGCAGATCTAGAGCGGTGAGCTCAGCTTCTGGATCTGCGCATAGGATGAGGGCTTGTAGCCCTACTATGTCCTGCCCTTCAACTCCACCCAGGCCGACCAGGTATATGATGTCGGTTGCACCGTGCGTTCCCTCATCCCTGTCGCCCCTCCAGTTGCACGTCTTGACCTTGAGCCCTTCCTCAACAACCTCACCACTAGCACACTCCCTGTACCTGTAGCAGTGTGGCACGTACTCACGAGCCCTCATTGTCTGTCCAGTGTTATCAAGACCAGTCGCCTGATCCGGGGGTACGACTCCCTTCGCACAGGGGAGGCCAAGACGGTCACCTCCAATGGGCAGCATGCAGAGGACACCCTACGCCGCCTTGGAGACGTCGTGCCACTTCCTCTCTCCACGCTCCTGACCAACAAGTGCGGCGCCACCGACGCCTTCTCCGACATCTTCGTTCACTACTCCTAGGGGGTCCTCACCGCAATGGCTGTCCAGATACTCTCATGCCCTAGGCATATGAGTTCTTCCTCTGCATCAAGGAGTCTCATCAAGAGTCACACATACATCGCACGGAGTCCCTCGCCTCTCTTGCCATCGCTTCAGTGCATGTTGCCGCCCCGGTGACAGCAACGTCTTCCAATGCATCCTCATCCGGCAACAAGAAGCGAAGGGGCAAGAAGGGCAAGGACCCATAGCAACAGTCCAGTGGATCCGATGGTGGCAGCCTTGTCTGCCACAACTGTGGCCAGCCAGTGCATGGGTGGTACACGAGTCCGCTCTCGACTGATGAGGCTTGCGTCACCGCCACCATGCATTGCCAGCGTGAGCGTCGCCTTGCCACCACTGCCGTGACTTTCATTGCTCCTGTTGCATCCAAGCCACTCGCGATGGCTCTTTTGTAGTATCTTTCGGAGCTGTCTGCGCCCGCTCCTCTGTCACCGGTACCTTCCTCCTCCCTCTTAGTCTCCGGTACCATCAAACCACACTCATTCTACTCCGTTGGACCCTCCAACCATGAGTGTCAGTTGGAGCCGTTCATCACACTCCAGCACGGCCTTCCTCGCCCTCCTCCCTAGAGAAGTTTGAGTTGCGTTGTCGCTGGTTCCACCGTCCTACCCTGCATGATAGAGTCTGTGTTGCGATCGTTCCCTGTATCTTCGTCTACTCCATCCTCTGCCGTACCCTTCCCACCTACTCTTCGTGATGATGTCGCCTGGTTGGATGACTGGTAGTCCCGGTTCGCACCTCCATTCACCGCGTCCGTGTCACTCGCCCATTGCCATGTGGCTGTTAGCAACCTGGCGAAACCGGTCTAGGATCCGTCAGAGACCTAAATCGTCGACTCCGGGGCCACGCATCACATGTCGACCTCGCGCAAGGTCTTTAGTATTCTCGGTCCCGCTCTGATGTCTCCGGGATTTGGATGGGTTCTGGTTAGGTGTTACCCGTTCGTGGTGTCAGTGTTATTCGTTTTCTTGGTCCTGTTGGTGATTTATTCATGACTGATTTCCTCTTCGTCCTTGGCCTTGAGCTCAGCCTCCTACCCATCACAGCCCTTGATTGCATCAACATGGATGTTCTGCACTCGCGTGGTATTGGAACTCTGTCGTTGCGTCCGTCAGGTTGTGTCGTCTTGCATGCCACTGCCCTTGGCAACTTGTGCCACGTATCGCGCCTATCCGCTTCTACATCTATCCCCTCCTTAGCAGCCAACACTGGCCACGTGTTTGTTACTAGTACACTCTCACCGCAGCACACACGTCTCCTACATCATTGCCTCTATCACGTCCACTCTGCCGATGTCGACAGCATGCGTCGCACACAGCCAGCCATAGGCCTTGATCCAGCCTCCTTTCCTCTGTTGTGTACCACCGAGTTCATTGATTGTGCTCAGGGGAAGATGTACCGTTCCACCTACCCCCAGTTTGCCTCTCGTTCGGCCGCTCCGCTTCACTTGGTCCACTCTGATGTCATGGGTCCCCTTCCAACAAAGTCCGTCGAGGAGCATGGCCGTTACGTCTTGACACTGATAGACGACTACTCTCACTATCGCTGGGTCTTCTGCCTTTCGCACAAGAGCGGCGTCGCTCCCACCATTTGGAACTGGCTTGTTTTACCCCCTCCGCCGCTTTCGTTCTGATCGCGGGGGTAAGTTTCTGGGAGAGACCATACTCTTCCTTGCCTCCTGTGGCGTCCATCATGAGACGACAGCGCCTTACGCGCCAGCCCAGAACGGCGTCTGTGAGCACTGGAACCACACCATAGCTGACGCCGTCCGCACCATGTGGGTTGAGTCAGGTCTCTCTAAGGGCTTCTAATTCAAGGCCCTGATCTACATGACATTGGTCTAGAACCAGATTCCCCACGGACCCATTCCCCGTCAATCCATACCATACCAGTATTGGTGTGGAAAGCAAGGCAACCTCCGTCCGGCCCACGTCTGGGGTTGCGACGCCATCGTGTGGCTGCGTGTCCCACACCATAGCAGCAAGCATGAGCCTCGCGGCCATCCCTGTACCTTCCTTGGCGTCTTGCTTCAGTCCAAGGCATGGCTCTTCTTCCCACTCGGCACCACATCGGCAAGTCACGGGATTCCCTCTTTCTTCAGCACATGTTTTTTCCTGACCTCGCTCGCTTAGGTGGGTCGATGTTCCTTCCTTTGCATGGGGGAGTGGTGGGTCCGTCCTCCGTCCAGCCGCGCCTGGGCGTCCCATCGTCTGCACCCGCGGGTCCTTCTCTGCAGACTGCCACATCCGTGTCCGCCAGCCCCTCAGGGCCGGCTGTCCCATCCGTGTCCGCCAGCCCCTCCACACTGGATGTCCCATCCGTGTCAGCCAGCCCCTTCGAGCCAGCTGCCCCGTCCGCGTCCGCCAGACCCTCTGGGTCGGCTGCCCCGTCCGTGTCCGCCAGCCCTTCTGGGCTGGCTGCCCCATCCGTGCCCGCCAGCCCCTCATGGCCAGCTTTCCCATCCGTGTCAGCCAGCCCCTCCGGGCCGGCTGCCTCGTCCGTGTTCGCCAGCCCCTCCGGGCCGATTGCTCCGACCGTGTCCGCCTGCCCCTCCAAGCCAGCTGCCATGTCCATGTTCGACAGCTCCTCAAGGCCGGGTACTTTGTTTATGTTGGCGCACTACACACGTCGTCCGGCGGGAGCCTTCGACCCAGGCTGACAGTGAGCACTCAGGCCGCCTCCCCATGCCCTCTCGCGCCACAACCCCCTGTTATCCGGCGAGGCTCCTTGCCTCCTGTCAGACCCACTTCCACAGTTGTGAGTGGGGACCTCAGCACCAAGGCACTTGGCTTGACCACGCTATCAGTCATCACTGACCTACATCTAGGATCAGCTTTGGACTATATCTTGCTCCATCAAGAACACTGGTATGCCGTTGCAACCACACTTATGCGTATGCCACAAGGGGCACCGTACACACACATCCTTGTTGTCTATCCCACGGAGCGACCAGAGGATCCAGCCACCCTATGTGAGGCTCGGGCGTCTCCCGAGGCCGCTCACTAGGAGGCTGCATGTGTCGACAATCTTATCGTCGTTTGGCAACATGAAGTCTATGAGTTCCTCAACCTCCCTCCGGGCCGCAAGGCCATCGACGCCAAGTGGGTCCTCCGGCAAAACTGGAAGTGGTTCCCTATACAAGTACAACGCGCGTTTTATAGCCAAGGGGCTTGCTTCGGTCCCTGGGATCGACTATGGCCAGATCTTTGCCCCTGTCGGTCAATTCTCCACTAGTTGAGCACTGTTCAGCCTGGTTGTCCATCACGGGTGGGAACTGCATCAGATGGATGTGAGCAACGCCTTTCTCCATGGCCCACTGGAGGGTGATGAGCTCTACATGGTGCAGCCTCTAGGCTTCGATGATGGATTTGGTAAGGTCTCGAAGCCGCGGAAGGCCCTTTATGGCCTGAGGCACTCATCGCACTGTTGGAACCGGGAGATCCGTCGTACGCTTCTCAGCAGCAGCCTCCTTTGCAGCTCTACCAATCCCGCGCTATTCATCAGTCTGCGAGGTCAGACCCTCGTCACTGCCTTGGTCTATGTCGACGACCTGCTCATCGCATCGCCAGATGTAGCTACCATCAAGGAGGTCAAGGTCTTGCTACATGCTTCCTACCAGATGTAGGACCTCGGGTCAGCACGAGTCTTTCTGGGCATGGAGCTTGAGCATGATCACCCTATGGGCATCCTGCATGTCCATCAGGCCGCCTACGTCTAGACCTTGTCCGGACGCTTCACTGAGGACGTGCCCCTTGTGCCGAGGGCATCCTCACCCATGACACCCCATGGTTAGCCGATGCTCAAGAGCTCTCATCCAGCCGTGGTGGAGGAGCCAGTAGATGTGACCACGTATTATACGCATCATGGGGTCACTGATGTTCCTCGCGATGACGACTCGTCCAGACATTGCGTTCCCCATCAACCTCCTTGCACAGTTCTCTCAAGAGCCACATCACCTCCACTTTGAGACTGCGACCCGAGTACTGAGCTATGTTGTCTCTACTCCATGGCAAGGCATCATGTTCCGTCAACAGCTATGTGTTATGGCTACGAGATACACCGACAGCGATTGGGCCGGTAGTCCAGACCCCAAGAGTCGTAGTGGCAGGATCTTTCTTGTTGGCGATACGGCTGTGTCGTGGCATAACGGCAAGCAAGGCTGCATTCTGCACAGCATTCCTAAGGCTGAGCATGTGGCCCTTTGTTCTCGCGCTTGTGAGAGCGTGTGGCTACACCGCCTGTTGTCTACGTTGCATCAGTCAGTCCCATCCATCACACTACACTGTAACAATGAAAGTTCCATGGCCATTGCTCACAATGACAGCGTCCATCATGCTCACACAAAGCACATCAATGTCGAATATCACTATGTGCATTTGTTGTTGCATGACGATAGCATCAGCATTGTGTGGGTTGAGACACCACTGCAGTTGGTTGACTTTTTGACCAAGGGAATAAATCCTAGCTTATTGAGGAAGGTTGTGAGTGCGGTCCGCATGCATCTGTGAGATTCTCTCTCTCCTTGTCCGCTTGGTCTTAGTGCTCTCTGCCTGCCTATGTGCAATGCACCTGTGAGCCATGGGGGAGTGTTGGTTTTTCACACTTCTCTCATTTTCACTTTGTTGTGTCCTCCTGACTTGTGTACATCGGCATGCAGATGACTGGCGACAAATCGCAACGTTGCTGGAGTGTCATCTGGTGGAGCCGACGCACACTAAGGCCTACACGCAGTTTGCTAAAGCCTCCTCCCTCCAACCTGCTCAGCTCCATCGGTAGACCTCCTCGGCAGTCATGCCGCCAATAGTCTCTTTCGCTGCATATGTTTTCTGCACGTGTCCAGCGCCGTGTCTGATTGCATTGTTGCATTCGCCTTCCCAACTTGTGTACATCCACCATGTTATGCCTAGGTCAAAGTGTCATCATTTTCAGGGCACTGTTGGTACCAGGGACTAGCATAGGCGCTACCTTGATTTGAGCAGCCATAACTCCTCACTACTATTTTTCTAGCTCATTCTGACTACACGACTGCGTTTGCAGCATGCATATTATGATATGGTCCAACTTTCAGGCAAAGCGGACGATGCCCGGGTTTTGGGCTGTCAGCCGTCTGGTTGGGCTCACCGAGAAAATAGGTCTGTTTTCTGATTCGGTGAAAATGCCGATTACCCCCTGTTTTGTCACCCTTGACCCTCATATACCCCTCGGTTGGAACAATAAGCCCCATCCGCCCCTCTGTTGGAACAATAAGCCCTATTCGCCCCTCTGCTAGACCGATAAGCCCCATCCGCCCCTCCGTCGGAGCGATAAGCCTGATTCGCCCCTCCACCAGCACGATAAGCCCCATTCACCCCTACCCGTGAGCAATAAGCCCCAGATACCTCTCGATCGGCTTTCGATGTCGATCCGTGGAAAATGATGGAAAATAAGCCTAATGTATCCATGGTTTGTGATGTGACGTAACACAACCAGGAAAATGGAACCTTACTCTGGACACCTGCTGTCGAATGTAAATGCGTCGGTCTGCGCAGAGGCTCGGCATGGTTCCACATACATCTGCGCCTCCGTGCTTGGGTGTGCGTTCGGCCGTACATGAGGACTGGTGCTTTTCAAAACCACAGCCCGGTTTGGGACATAGTCAAGTCATTTGCGTGGTCAAACTCATGCGTATTTTCTACATACATTACGGTTCAGATCGCATTGGACTTCCTCCTCCCTCCCGTACTCATGAGTACATTGAGCAAACCCTATTTCGACATGTCCCATGTAGGACAAACGCATCCTCTACCATCGTTGCAGCGCTGGGCTGGTAGCCTAGAACCGGTGCATGGTCCTTGGGGAACCGTTGCATTTCCCCTCCCTCCCATGGATCACGAAACTGCTGTGGCCGAGTGGAAAAAGATAAAGCGTGCATGGGATATCATCAACCCAAATACACCCGCCGACCCATACACCATGTGTTGGCAGTTGGGCATGCGGCCACCCCATGCCCGCCCGTTGTACTTTCCACCCAATTGGGCGCCATGGATGTTGGTGTGGCCAATTCCATGGTCGCGGTTGTGACCATCGTCATCGTTGACCTATGTCCTAGGTGTTTTTCATGACTATTTACAGGGCACTTTAGACTGAAGTTCTTGCACATGAAATGAACAATATACCATCCTTATTGTGATTAATTCTCTGCATTAATGCAACAAAATTTCCACTTGTTTAGGGTATTTCTGGACAAACCAATGACAAATATATCAGCCCTAAGAAGACAGTTCATGGGCAACGCGCATTGTTTAGCCGGTCATTTTGGTCTCAAGTACTCTCATGTGACGTTCAAAATGTCAGCGTCATTGTGATTATACACCCCTTGATAACAACGGAAAGTCCACCTCTTCAGCACAAATGTGGACAAAGTAATGACATATGTAGTAGCCAGAATAGGATACTTCATGATCAATGAAGTAAGTAGAACAGTTGTGTGTGTGTGTGTGTGTGTGTGTGTGTG
>SZWC01000330.1:236112-272158 GCA_023375785.1 Penium margaritaceum | reverse complement strand
GGCGGAGTCATCTCTCACTGGTCAGTCACCTGCACCAGTGATGTGAGTGTGCAACGAGGCCAGAGGTCACCGTGTGATAATGACATGAATCCCGGTGGAAGGGATTTTCTGCCTGGACCATCTTAAAAACCAAAAAAAAAAAAAAAAAGTGCTTTCCGAGTCTCGGAAGCGACACTCGTACCATCGGGTCTCCTCGTCGCATTCATACAATCCACCGAGTGCGCGGGTCTCGACCCATCGAGAAAAGTCTCCTAGCTCCCGACAAACCAACCAACTGCCGGAACACGTCGGTTGCGGTTCGCCGGCATTGTCGTAGGTGTTGGAGAGATCTCACGACACTCCGGAGGCCCATCGTGTTGTCACACACACCTCTACCTTGTACCAGCAATATGGGGTACATGGGTAATCCATCTCCGTCGCTTGTGACGGGTGGAAGTCAAGTAAACCAACAGCCCAAAATCATATTTGACACAATGATCTTTTTCAAATTAACCTGAGGTTTGGATGTGTAGTCATATCAGGTTGTGCGAAATTTCAGAGGGCAAGCATATCAACTTCATGTCACAATTCAGCTTTTGGTTCAAAAGCTAACTGATGACATGAACCTGGACATAGGATAGTTATTCACTAATGCAGCCTTAAAATGGTCTTCTGCAGTTTTATCTACATCATTTGCACCTCCCAAGTACTCTCCACATGAAGCTGCTCTTCTCTCTGGCGTCATGGATGTGTGGCCCGCGGAAGACATCATGAAACATGTCTACTAGCTTGAATCAACTCTAGAAGGGATACCCTCTGATGAAGAGGTGGCAGAACATCCTTACACCTCAAATCGCATTACCAGCAGAAGGAGATAACAAGAGTTACACAGCATCATATCTCAAATTTTCAAGGTACTGACTAAAGTCAGTGTAAGAAATTAAGCCAATTTGGACTTCTTGCATGTTCTCGAGATATTGAGTGGCTGGGGTGACTAGTCACAGCCGCCAGTGATGTTGATATCAGGACGCAGTGAATACCCAGTGATAGGATGGGCTCTGACAGTGGAAGCTGAGACTGGATGAGAAGCAGAGAAACTGGGTTGAATCATGCTGCTGCACTTGTGTTAGGTCTTGTGAAAGAGGAATGTCAGAGGAGCAGGATCATCAGTGCGACTCCTCGCATTGCTTGGTGTACGCAGCATCATCAAGCAATTCATTCAGCTCTGCAGGATTGTTGAGCTTCACTTTCATGATCCATCCTTCTGTGAATGGGCCAGAGTTGACCTGCAAGCACATACACTCAAGGACTCGAAGGAACACAAATAGTGCCGGTTGGCAATCCAACTGCTCATTACAAATAGGAGCAAACAAGTTCTTGAATCTGTAGCCCAAAAGAACCCTGAATTCACACCAAAATACATCTTCAAGTATAATTCCAGCTGAGTAGTTTTGGATGGCATGGCATCCAAAGATCAGTGACTACACAATGTGTCCACACAATATCGAAGGGAGGGAGCTTGAATGATTAGGCAAGACAGCGGCCTTGGCCAGATTTCATCCCAATCATCCTTCATCAGGATGATGGTACACTTGCACCAAGTGTACGATCATCCAACTCTTTGAACTCTATCAAGTGCCAAACATGCATCTCATCACTTGGTTCTGACAGCTGAAGCTTTTGAGAGGAGGCAGGTTTACCACCATGGCGTGCAAACCAGTGCTCAGGCAAGTCAGATGCCGAAAGTCAAAGGACAAGTCTGATTGCTTTGAACATTTCATCAATGAGCTGGGCATGCAAAAAAGGACGATTCTGCAACTTGACATGTGCTGAGGTCAAGAGAAAAGTTCAGCAAATGTTCTCCTTTCCACTGCATTTTCCAGTCTCACTGGGACTGGAGAGTGTAGTGCAAGACCTCTCGCTCAATGCAACATACAGACAATCCAACCAATCAATGTTTCCTGCGGCTGTCTTCATCAATGGTCCTGTTCCAAACAGACTTTCTTGTCAGCACATCACTGAAACAAAACTCACCAGGCCGGGATTGCTGCTGAGTTCCGAGTTGGCCTCAACGACCTGGCCCGTAATTGGGGAGTACACGTCACTGGCAGCCTTCACGCTCTCTACCACACCAAAGGTCTTGCCCTTGGCCACTTCTGACCCCACCTCAGGCAGTTCCACGAACACCACCTCGCCCAGCTCACTCTGCAGCCGTCACGAGCAATGCAGCTTTTGTCAGGCAGGCAGCAGGACGGGGAACTGTTGGTCACTTAGACTTAGATTCTGTGGATCTGCACTTCACTCGCCGTTTCATCTCGAGGCCATGTGCTTCTGTCAGTGTTTCAGAAGGACGAACTGAGACGTTTGGTTTTGTTGAGCAGACAGTTCAAGACGAGCTGATTCAACTTGATGACACAATTGCGCTCACACCTTTGACTCGAGCATTATTTGCACAGACGTCAAGAGCAATCCGGGCCTGAAACCAGAACTAAGTAGCAGACATTCATTCCGTGGGGCTGCAGGATTCCCCCACTACATGAGACGAATCGAATCACCTGCGCGAAGTCGGTGATGCCCACAGTGCCAACGTCCCCGTCAACCGCAACCCATTCGTGAGATGGAAGATATCTGCGACCTGAGCGCGGAGTCAGCACAACCAAACTGGTCAGTCAAAGGTCACCAGGCAAGGGAGCAGCTGTTGGAGAGAGTTAGCCACACGAATCTCGGACAGCAGGAGAGATGAGCAGGGCCGGGATTGGTTGGCCAAGATACTTGTGGACATTTTCGAGGAATGTGCGGAAACTTACCGGAGGACATGAATCTGGATGCGGCAAAGCCATAAGCGTTTCCTGCCGGAGCAAAGCGGATGCCCAGGAAAGGCGCAGCGCGCGAGGCGAGAACCCTGCAGGATTCACGCAACCTAGTCAGATTCGAACCAACGGGGATGAGGTCGGTATAGGTCGAGCGACGAGACGGTTGAGAGGGGCCGGTCACCTGAGTGCCATGGCTGCTTCTGGAGGGTCAAGGCTCGACAGCAGCAAGGTTCTCCAGCTCTGGCTGAGATCTGCAGCGAAAGTTGTTTGCAAGATGTCGATTCGACTGTATGACCACCGTTCTGGACCCCCAGGCTCCACAAAACTCAGCGTCTGCAGTTTCTCCGAAGTGAAGCTGATCGGACGGCGAACCAACCACCTAGGCCAGAGCAACCATCCGATAATGCCCGGCAACCATTGCGCCCGTACTGTACGGGTGACCATTTCCCGCCACCGGTCCCTTCTTCCTGACCGGCCACATGAAGACCGACTCAGCCCAATCTCTTCCACACACAGTCCGGGCTCCAGAAACAACCGTAAGTTCAGATAACAAACCCAAGAACAATATTTTTTAGAGGTGAAATACTGAAAAGTTCATCGACACCAGCCACAGTTTTTACCGAAGGAGGCGACGGCGTCGCGGATAGGGCGATGACTTGGCTAGAGGTCGGACACAAAACGGCCACATTCACTTTCCAGTTCACGAATGTCATGGTCAACGTAATGAAGGAAGACGAACACGACGTTTGGCAGCTTTTTTTTCCAGCACAACATTTGCAAAATGGAAATCTGCCGTGTGATGCCGTGTTCTGGAGCCGCGATTGTTTGGAAAGGAAAGTGGCACGAGGAACTAAAATCAAATTCTGGGAATGCAAAGAGGATCCTCTGAGACCTACTACTGCGGATCCTGGAAGATTCATGGTGCTTAATGAAACTCTTCAAACTTCAGTGTAAGACAATAGTTGAATATTGCTTCTACATTTACAAAGGAATTGTATTTTACATAATTTTATTATTCTTTCTATTTCCGCCCAGCAAATCCTTCTTTCCACAACAGGAAATCCACAATTAATGGATGTACATGGCATAGCAGAGCATAGTCTTGAAACACTACAAGGCGTGTCATGGCGATATGCTAACCCGGCCCCTCAAAAACGTTTTTCCTTGTAGAATTAACTTGTAAATTTATTTACAAATTTTCTTAAACACCAAGAATTAAGGGGAATCCGATCTAATACTCAAGTTAAATCTCCATACTTTTTATAAGGGTACATGTGAGGATTACCCACGAAATTCAATTATGTGTATGCCCTACCCGGCTTTCGGAAGAATAAGACTCCCTTACCCACTGACCTGAGAATATTGACAAACTACCCACGAACAGTGAGAAAACGCAACATGTCCATGCTGCATGCGATGTAGCGTCGACATGCTCACGTCATCACTCGCTTTGAACATTCACAAACCCCTCATTCGAAGGGTTTGTGAATGTTTGTGGGGGGAGGGGGGGGGGAGGGGGGTTGCCTATGGTTCCCACAGGGGGGGGGGGGGGGGGGGGGGTCCGAGACTCCCTATGCATTGAAAGGGAACCTTCTAGGCCCTGCTACCGCAGAGCCCAACAACAGCCCGCGCAAAAGTAAAACCCTAAACCCCGAATGTGATTTGGGGTAGGGTCTGACTATGGTTCAAATGGAACATCTTTACGGTTTGCGAGTGAAAAAAAAGAAAAGTGTCTCCGCTCGAACTCAAAAATGGGCGTTTTCGCTCGATTGCGATTTTCGCGTGGGAGCGAGAATCGCGAGGGGGGTTGACATTGAGAAAATGCGTGGAAGCTTCCTAGCAACACAGCCGCTGACTAGGCATCAGTGCCTGGTCAGACGGTGACGACAAACACAGGTCGTTCATACAACGGCAAGGGTTTGGCTAGGAGACACAAGACAAAGTGTCAGATTGCTTCAATAGCATATGTAGAGAGAGATAACAAATGACAAGTCCAAGGCATAAATACCTGCCGCGGCGCACGGCGGGTGTCGCACGCGGCAGTCCAAGAGCTGTCCTAAAACCGGCCCAAAACCACTGTTTTGGCCGTAACTCTGCGCACACATGTCAGAATGCTACGCCATATGAACCTAGACGTGCAGGATNACACAGGTCGTTCATACAACGGCAAGGGTTTGGCTAGGAGACACAAGACAAAGTGTCAGATTGCTTCAATAGCATATGTAGAGAGAGATAACAAATGACAAGTCCAAGGCATAAATACCTGCCGCGGCGCACGGCGGGTGTCGCACGCGGCAGTCCAAGAGCTGTCCTAAAACCGGCCCAAAACCACTGTTTTGGCCGTAACTCTGCGCACACATGTCAGAATGCTACGCCATATGAACCTAGACGTGCAGGATCAAGAGACGGACGCTACAACTAGTCACATGCATGCATCCATCATCAGACGGTCGGCATACAATGCAAAAACATGCAAATAGGGCTCATGGCCTGTCCGCCGAAAAATGCCTCCAAGCTGTAGAAAGGACAGCGGAGAGTCCCCGCAACATCTGGGGCTCTGAAACGGTAGTCGGCCAGCTCAATGCCGGTATTCCGCCACCAGTCGTCGCACCGGTGTCACCAGGACCCGCCTCAGGGATCTGCACAAGTATGGACACGGCCGAGTGGTCACACTAAACTGTACACGAATGTCACAAATCACAACACTCCCCCATGGCCCGATGGTACGCATGTCCATACACGTGCAGCACTGGTACAAACACAATACTGAGTGACACAAACAGATGAGGCACAGACGTATATCCCACACTCAACCACTCTCAGGCATGGGGCGAAGCCCAGCAGAACGAATGGCCACCAGGAACTTTTCGCGAGCTAGTACTTTCGTCAAGAAATCAGCACGTTGCATGTCAGTGCCGACCCACATGACGGAGATCACGTGTCGCTCCACCAGATCACGAGCGAAGTGATGCTCAACAGCAATGTGCTTTGTGCGAGCATGAAAGACACTGGAGTTCTCCATAATGGCGAGAGCACTCTGGTTGTCGCAACGCAGCACAATGGCGGGTACTGAATGTCCAAGCTCAAGAAACAAGCGCTACAGCCATAGTGCCTCAGCAGCCCCTGTACCCAAAGCAACGAACTCTGCCTCCGACGAACTACGTGCGATGCAACCCTGCTTCCCGCTTCGCCAAGACAGAGTGGTACCACCGAGCAAAAACACGTAGCCAATACGGCTGCGCCCATCTGGGCTCTAAACCCAGTCGTTGTCGGTGTAGCTGTCAAGGACCACCGAACACTGTCGAAAAAAACAGAGTCCGAGGTACGGCGTGGAGACCACATACCGCACCACTCGCACAGCCGCATGAAGGCCTCTCGCACGTGGAGCCTGCAAGAACCGAGCGAGGAGGTTGACGGCGAGCGCGATGTTAGGATGCGTGGTAGTGGCCAGGTACATCAGAGATCCGATGAGACGGAGGTACAAGGTCACGTCCAGTTTCTCCCCCAGCTGTGTAGGGTCATCCACCTTCAAGGCATCCTGCCCATCGGGTGTAAGAGGTGTGGAAGCAGAGGGCACTACACCAAGGAGATCGCTAAAGCGCTCCCCCATGACTCGTGCGTATCGGGCCTGATGCAACAACAGTGTCCGATGTCTGCAATCTCGCACGATCTCCATACCGAGAAACACCGATGTAGTACCGAGGTCCTTCAACCTGTAGGTAGTCTGCAGGACAGCCTTGGCCTCCTTCACGGTCTCCAAGGACGGGGACGCGATCTGAAGGTCATCGACATAGACCAGGATGGCGGTGAACCGCTCGGGTGTCGGTAGGATGAAAAGAGAGGGGTCGGCCTCACTCTATACGTATCCTGCACGAGTCAAAGTGCCAGTGATCTCTCGGTTCCAACACTGTGGAGACTGCTTGAGGCCGTACAAGGACTTGCGCAAGCGCTAGACCTTGTCACCGTCCTCAAAGCCCGGCGGCTGAGCCACGTAAATCTCCTCATCCTGAGATCCATGGAGGAACGCATTGTTCACATCAATCTGGTGGAGTTCCCAATCATGCTGAGCCACTACACCCAACTGAGTTCGAGCTGAGGTCATGCATCCGACAGGAGCAAAAGTGTCCGTGTAATTGACTCCCTCAATCTGAGAGTACCCCTTGATGACCAAGCGGGCCTTGTAGCGTTCCAGTGAGCCATCCGGCTTCACCTTCTTGCGAAAGACCCACTTGACATGAATAGCCTTCCTCCCAAGAGGAAGGTCGACAAGCTGGTAGACTCTGAGCTCTCGGAAAACGCAAAGCTCATCCTTGCAAGCAGCACACCAAGCATCAGCATCCTGTGATGAGAGAGCCTCCCTCAGTGTGCCCGGGTCGGGCGCCATAGAGGGAGAACTCTGCGTGGCAAGTGCACATGCCTTAGTGCCGGGCCTGATGACCGCGAGATCAGCTGGTGCGTCACAGGCAATATGGAACTCGCGAGTGACGAGGTCATACCCTACAGGGCACGCTGGATGTACCTTTCTGAGCACAGTGTGGACTCTCAGGCCTAGGGCCTTTGTGCCGGGGTCACCACTCGCAATGCTGCGAGAGGAAAGCCTGGGTCCGGGGCCCGACGCTCGACGAGCTCCGGAATCCTATGGTCGAAGACGGCCACCGGGCTCACGGGAGTAACCTGAGGTCGAGGGACGCATCTCAGGCTGAGGGACAGGTGCGACCACAGCTGGTGAGGGTTGAGACGAGGCAGCCGGAGACGCCGTGCGAGGAGATGCGTGTGTGGAGAACATGGGACTGGGTGTGACAGCTGGAGCAGGCAAGACTGGACCTGACAATGAGGCATGAGTACCAGCCGACGTAGGAACGGGAGTGGGCGAGGCTGGATCAGATACAGAAATAGGGGTACCAGTAGACGCAGGTGCTGGTGCAGGAGGTGTGGGAATAGAGGTACCTGTGGGGTGTGAAACAGGCTGTACGAGCGAGATCTCTAGACCAACGACAATGATCGCCGGATCATCAAGGGCCGGAGACCGAGAGGGGGCTCGAGCCGACACATCAACCTGATGAGAGGTGCTTGCTGGCGTGGAAGTCCCCCCCATTCGCCGAGAACCCTCACAGGAAGGAACATGGGTGGCGGAGAGTACTGTGATCGAAGTCAGATCACGGAAGGTGAGAGAATCGACAAACAGCGCGTCGCGGGACTCAATGACACAATGACGAGTAGGGTCCCAGAAGCGCCAGGCCTTCGACCGCGGGGAAATGCCTATGAAGACACACAAGCGGCCACGAGGTGAGACCTTGGACCCCTGCTGGTCCTCGGTCTACCACACGGAGGCCAGGGAGCCCTAGACGCGAGCGAGATGAAGGTCAGCACGGTGTCCAAACCAGAGCTCGTACGGTGTAATATGGTCCGGAAGCGGACCGTGCGGGAGGCAGTTCCAGACCCAAGTCATGTAGGCGAAACCCTCAAAGACGAAAGACTCCGGGAGACCGCATGGCGCGAACCGCATCCTCTATGGTGCGGTTCCAGCGCTCAGATACACCGTTCTGCTCGGGGGTAGCAGGAGCGGAGACCTGGTGAAAAATCCCGTGCTGAGTAAAGGAGGAGTCCATCTCGCCAAGGAACTCGCCACCGCGATCCGAGCGGAAGGTATGTAGCGTGTGGCGGGACTGACGATCAGCCATCACTAGCCAGAGTCGAATCGCAAAGGCGGCGTCGCTCTTCAGACACAGGCTGTAGACCCACCGCTTCCGGGTAAAGTCATTAGTCACAGTCAGAACATACCGGCCCCTCTCGGACAGGGACTCATTCGGGAAAGGGCCAAGAAGGTCTGAGTGAACCAACTCGGGAGGCCAAAGCGCTTTGGAACGAGAGTCAGGATAGGTGCACCGGTGCATCTTCCCCTGAGTGCAAAAAAGGCTGTCAGTCTTGGGTGGCTTCTTGAAAGAAGCCACCTCAAGACCGAGAGCGGGCTGTGTCTGAATGAGCTTCGACATAGTGTCAGAGCCCACATGACCCAGACGGCAATGAAGTAACCTCTGGTGTTCCGGAGATAGAACACCAATTACAAAGACACGACCGAAGGAAGAGGAAGAGCAAGGGGAGGAGGGCCGAGCGATGCGATACAGATCAGCTATGACTGAAGCACGCAAGACGACACTGCGGGTGTCAGTAGCAGTCACAGGCGCTGAGTCAGCGGTATGCTCCACAACGAGACCCATCAAGGTGCAGGCACGCACAAAAAGCAAGTTGAGCTCAAGATCAGGCACAAACAACACGTCGGAAAGGTACAAGGGGCTAGACGGACCAATGAAGTATACAACCTCAACACCATGGACTGGCAAGGACTGACCAGATCTTGTACGAACGGAACGAACAGACGTGACAGGACCGAGAACAACAAAGTCACTACGACGACACGTCATGTGATGGGTGGCACCAAAATCGATGATCCAAGTGCCACCGGAGTCACGGCTGGTGGACGTCACTGTACAACGAGCAATGGAACATTCGGCATCAGAGGGACGCTGAGCCGACAGTGGGGAGGAACGACGCGCAACACAAAGATGGGACTCATGAATCCACTTGGTGCAGTCAGGCCCATCATCATCACATGCAGATTGTGCTCCCCCACACACGGCGTCACGAGCCACAGGAACGGACAAACAAACAGTCTGTGAACCACCCGATGATGAGAACACAATCGCACCTCCCTGAAAGTGGAGCGCCAGAAGGTGGCAAAGCTCGACAATGGTGCGGTCACGCGGGTCCGGATCGCTGCTGCTCGCCGGTGAGGAGGCAGGAACAGCTGCAGTCGTGGCTGCCGCGCGTCCGGAGGAGGATGCGGGTGACGTGCCAGACGTGGAACGGAGAGCATGAGCAGCGTGGAGCCCATGAATGATCCGCGCCCAGTCAAGCGGCTGCTGGTACTCGGTGTAGCAATGGGCGCCTCCACAGTTGTAGCAGTGCACAGAACGGCCACTACTACCACTAGATGACGACTGCTGCTGACCTGATCCACGCGTCCTATTCTTCTTCTTCCCCTGGGTGGCTGCTGCAATGCCCTGTGTCTACGTGGGTGTAGACGGGATTTGAGAGGAAGAGGAAGGTGAGGAAGTGATGGAGGAGGAAGAGGGAGACTGCAGGAAGGAAGATGGTGGTGATACGATGGCTGCTGCGGCGAGGGAAGTCTCCTGATGGGCTACGGCTGCCTCGCGAGCTGAGGTCACTTGAAGGAAGAGCTGATGCACCCAAGGAAGCAGCTACAGAGTGGCTGAGAAGGGCTCGAGGACAGCATCGCTATACCGTGTGAAGATGTCGGTGTAATCAAGGCGAACTCCGAGCATTATCGTACGAAGTGCCTACAACTGTGTGCCTCCTGAGGTCCCCAAGTGCGTGTAGATGCGCATGGCGCGTCGCCTGTAATATGTTGCAGGCTGCTTAGCCCCGTGACGGAGCGAATGAAAAGCACGAATGTGTGATGCAGGAGTGGCGTGCCTCTTTGCGGCCAGCAGGGATAAGGCCAGAACCCAACCTCCACGGGGATCGGCGCCGGTGCTTGTGCCGTCCTCGCCAAGGAAGGGGGGGAAGTCGACGACGGTCTCGCGTGGCATGGCGTAGAGGAGTCCGCGCATGGCCCGGGCTTCTGTGAGTACCTGTGATGGGTCTGTAGGCTGGTACGGGTTGTGGTAGTAAGACCACACTCCCTCAAAAGTAGCCCACACCTGAAATAGGATCTCCCAGCAGTCGAAGCCATCCTCACTGATGTACCGTGGAGGTGGTGCCTCAGAATCCTTGGGATGCCGCTCCGTGGGGAGAGCAACCACAGGCTGAGTACAACGAGAGACGGGAAAGAATCCTGGAAGAGGATGGTCACCAGGGTAGTCAGGTGACGATCGTATCGGGGAAAATAGAGGAGATCGGGTGCCCGTCTGTAGCTGACGGAGGCGCTCCTGAAGATCTCGAATCTCCTGAGCCGGGGAATCATCCGTAATGCCTGGCATGAGTGGTTCATCATTGAGGAGGTCAGCATGTGGTGGGACAGGTTGAGCGCCTGTCATGGGTGCCTGAGCCGACTACTGGGTAGAGATCGCGACGCCGGCAGCTCCCTCAGAAGCCCGTAGAGGAGTCGTGGACTGAGCATGCAGAAGCTAAGTCAACGTGTGAATAGCGTCAGTCTGCTCTCTTTGGAGGCGACGCATCTCATCCTGCTGGCTTCGCAGGTCCTCAATGGCCTGCAAGCTTGGACTCAGTACACTAGAAGAAGAGGAGGAGGGGACGCCTGGTCCCTTCTCTTGTTGTCGGACAGGCTCATGTCGCCGCTCAGCATGGGACGACAAGTCAAGTTTGTCGGATTTCAAAACCGTCAGCGTTTCTCAAGGAGTTGAGACGCTGGCAACGTTTGACCGTCCGGCCAAAAAATTGGCTAGGTATGGTGCTGACGTCAGCAGGTGGTTGTTGACGTCAGCACGACCTGATGATGTCAGCAGTTTTTCTTGCTGACGTCAGCTCGCCTCCCCTCTCCCCCCCTTTTTTTTCGTTCTCATGACTCTTTGCGAGCATGTAGCCGCTTCGCAACGGTTGTGCGGAAGCTGCGCAACAGCTTCCACTCAGCTGCTGCTACAACTGTGCTGTCAGCTGCAGCAGCAGGTGTGCTGTCAGCTACAGCAACAGCTGTGCTATCAGCTGCAGCAGCAGCTGTGTAGTTGCGTATGCAGTGGTCGTACCAGCGGCTGCACTGCTGCTGTTGCGCGCTGCGGCAGCTGCTCGCTGCCGCCACCGCGTGCTGCTGCTGGTGCCAGTGCTGCACTGCTACTGCTATTGCTGCTGCCGCTGCTGCCCTGCTGTTGCCGCCGTGGCTGCCGCTGCTACTGCTGCGCTGCTCTTGCCGCCGCTGCTGCTGTGCTGCTGCTGCCGGCGCTGCTGATGCGCTACTACTGCCGCCACGGTGGTGTTGTTGCCGCCGCTAATGCTGCTGCCACTGCGGCTGTGGATGGCGGCTGCGCTCATTACAGCCGCCACGCACTGCTGTTGCTGCTGCTACACTGCTGCTGCTGCCTCTGCTGTTGCTGCTGGCACGGTGGCAACAGCGCTGCTGCGATCTCATGTGGTGGGTGAGGGCTACGCTGACGGCGATCGGCTGCCTCCGACAGACCCCAAGGAATCTGCTGCAGCGGTGACTCTCACTGCTGCTACTCTACTGCGTCTCTGCTGCGCAGCTCAGTGAGAACTGTCTCACCGCTTTGATACCATGAGAAAATGCGTGGAAGCTTCCTAGCAACACAGCCGCTGACTAGGCGTCAGTGCCTGGTCAGACGGTGACGACAGTCACAGGGCGTGCACACAACGGCAAGGGTTTGGCTAGGAGACACAAGACAAAGTGTCAAAATGCTTCAATAGCATATGCAGAGAGAGATAACAAATGAAAGGCATAAATACCTGCCGCGGCGCACGGCGGGTGTCGCAGAATGCTAAGCCGTCTGAGCTGTCCAAAAACCGGCCCAAAACCACTGTTTTGGCCATAACTCTGCGCATACATGTCAGAATGCTACGCCGTCTGAACCTAGACGTGCATGATGAAAAGACGGACGCTACGACTGGTCACATGCATGCATCCATCATCAGAAGGTGGGCATATAATGCAAAAAAATGCAAATAGGGCTCATGGCCAGTCCGTCGAAAAACGCGTGCAAGCTGTAGAAAGGACAGAAGAGAGTCTCGGCAATATCTGGGGCTCTGGAACGGTAGTCGGCCAACTCCAAGCTGGTAGTCCGCTGCCAGTCATCGCACAAGTGTCACCAGGGCCCACCTCAGGGATCTGCACGAGTATGGACACGGCCGAGTGGTCACAGTAAACTGTACAGGAACATCACAAATCACAACAGGCATGCCCTACCTCGCGATGCTCGATCAGCGGCGCATGCCACTAATCGTGCATGGTGAAGCGAGTGGGCAGGGCAGACTTATTTTTTGAGTCGCCGGGTAGGGCGTTCCTTTTCCCCTCCATTTATGGGTATTATGGGTATTATGCCCTTTTCGTAATGAAACTGAAATGGAGAAAACTGTGTCGGATGCCGGCTTCGACCCCCTCTTGACCCGAACTGCATCCTGTTGGTATTTGTAGCTGGATGCTGCCGTATTGCCTCCTTGTTGACTGGAGAGGCCTATTCCGGATGCGGCCTCCCATCGGATGTCCATGTGATGGGGGAAGAATGTACACCGTGAGGGCCCTAAAAACAAAAGTGGACTATTGCAAAGCACAATGGATGGATGTTGGGATCGATTTCTCCGTCACCTAGCGAATGTAACGATGTAACATAACTTGACGAACCAGAAGCGCACCACACACACCACAGACCAGTAAGATGGAAGAAACGGCTATGGCACGATGAGTGCTTCAATGTTTTTGGGTAATCTTTTTTGTAACGTGCAAAATGAGGGTGTATCTACATGATATTTTGTTTAATTTACGAAAAAAACATGAGGGTCGCCATCGATTAGCATAGCTGTCTTTTCTGTGATCGTATTCATACATGGGAGATTGGTTTCTAGCAATAGCAAGTCATCACACATGGAACTAGGCATAAACTAGAAATGAAAATGGAAAATGGGCATTTTTAATTTACCAGCATTCGCAACATGCACCAACTATCGTCGCAACCCGAAGCCGTTGGTTCGCGTCTAGGCGAGTTGCAAACCAAGCAGATCGCATATGTTCGCCCAACTGAACATCCTCAAGAACAATTGTCCTATCTGCCCTGATTTAGGTTCAAAGCAAGTATGCCCCTTTTGGATCATAAAATTACAGCCGTACCTCTAGTTTGAGTCCATATGTGGTCTTCACGCGAAGTTGGCATCAAGTTGATGTCACATGCATGCTAAAACATGTTGTTTGTTGATTTCTCACCCATCACCGCCATAATGCTCCTTATCTTGCTCCACATGCCTCCACCATCACACTACGTCAGGAGACTACGTAATTGATTTCACTGGTGCTTGTGCTACACAATGGAGATCCACATGGTGGGCCTACTCCACTCCATCACTACTTACAGCTCACCACTTAATGGCTCACAACCACATAATGATGGTCCTCCTCGATTTAGTGTTTCTTGCGGGAGCTCCCGTCCCTTGGTAGTTTAGGATGTTGGGGCCATTTCCATGCATGTAATCATGGAGGAATTGGAACTAATTGAGTTAGCCAAGTGCTGATCCTTCGAGGGCTAACCGACCGGGCTAGCCCTGTATCGAGGTAAACAAGAACCCTTGGGCCAAATTCCCGGTTGGCAGTTTTAGTGTCAACATGCTCCTTGCTCACTCAGCATCAGGATCATCTGCTCGCTCTCTCTAAAGTTCACTACTCTATTGTTTTTCGACCAACTGTTTTAAAGCAAGCTTTTGACTCTCACCGCCACCATGGCGCACCTTATGGAGATCACTATGTGTTAAAGCACATGCCAGGTGCTTCCCTAAGTGTCACTCTTAATCACTGGTGTCAGAGGAGATCGGGATTGTCTTCTTTTAGACATAGAGGTAGGCCCACCACCTCACTGCAAGAAAACTGCCCACCGCAGTTCCGCCATTACGCACTCATCTGCGCGCCAGCCCTGGCCCATTTGGCCCTCCTGGTAGTCTTGGCAAGATTCTGCCGTGTACTATGGCACTCTCTGAAGGTACCGCCTGAAGCTCTGGATTCTCTATCTCCACCCCTCTCATCCTATCCCTTGGCTCTTTCTATCCATTTACATGGGGCAAGGGAGACCATCTTGCTGTCCTCACACTCATCTCCATCTTGGAGACTACAGTAGGTTATGCAGTCACATTGCTCCTTGAAGACAGCCTCTTCAATACCATGTGCTTGCATGGTGTCCATTTGACCTACACGTAGCTGAAATTGGAAACCCTTTTTTCCATGTTGGGCATGCATGAATCTCACGCACTTGATAAAACGGGACCCCCCCGTAAAGAGAGGGTGGGCAAAGTAGAGTGGGAGGGGCATAGAGGAAGGGTGAGACACAGTCGACTTCAAGTTCGCGGGACCCGGACACAGGAGAAGGTTATAGAAGGCAGAGGAACAAGAATTTGGAGAGAGGGGACACAAGGGGTGGAAGTGGAGGAGGAAGATGGCCTTGGAAGAGAGGGACAGGGTACAGTGGGGACGGAAGTAGGCAGAGTTGACATGAGTGAGGGGAGCAACCGACAACGGTAGGAGGGAGAAGGGGAGGTTGTCATTGGGAGCTATAGAGGCGGTGCTCAGAGAGCATGGAGTGGGGGAGGCTACATGGGGCCCAGATCCTCGTGCAATTGCTTTACTCACTTGTCTATAGACGGACACTGGAAGTCTTCTGGATAGGGATGGCAGCTTGCCTATTGTGGTGTACGACCCACCTGATGGACGCTACAAACCCCCTCCTAGTATTGGTGATGTTCACTCTTATCCACTGTATGAGACCGTAGTACCTACACTACTCCAATTCATAGTAGGTGGCGTTATGGACGCAGAATTTCATGAAGGGGAGTAGGAAGAGCAGACATAGGCAGCAATATTGGATATCCAGCAAGCAAGGAGAAAACGACCACTACGGACGTGCCAAGACCAAGACAAGGCTACGTGGATCAGCAATTGCGGTGGGCGGTTACCAAATAGCAGTGGAGGAACACGTCTAAGGCACGCGCCGCATTGTAAGCCTCGGCCTTGGCACTAACATCCCCAAGGTGATGGCCAAGCGCCTGACCTCAACAGGATCGGTGCCGCAATGGGTGAGAGAGGCGACACGTAGGGCGTTGGTGGGGTTCTTGGATGCAGACTGTGTGCGAAAGGCCCTCATGGATAGTAGCAGGGGTCACCTGCGGGATTGGCATTAGGGCCGTCAAGACTGATGATGGAACACCTCTGGGAGATTGTTGTGGAGAATGAACACCTCACAAGTTGCTGGCCTAAATTCTGGCCTCATATTGTCGGGGCCGGCTCCACCCAACAGTGAGACAAACTTTGTCAGCAAGGTGGCTTATTGTCCTTACCAAGCCAAATGGAGGAATACGAACAATTGTGGTAGGAGAGTTGATCCCATGGCTTCTATCTAAATGACACGTCAGCAAGGAGAGAGAGGTGATGGAGAGGATGCTAGAACCATCACAAAAGGTGGCATCCAGCCCCACCTAGGAAGTTGAGTGGGTCGAGGCGTAGGTGAGACATGATCTGCTACAGTAGGACTTGTGGATGAGGAGGTGGAGGGTGTGGCAGTGATGGTGTTGGCGGAAATTACAAGGGATTTCGATCAGGAAAAACCACTACGAGCCCAATGGGCACACATTGCATAGGCAAGGAGCGCATCATTGCAGGGTGGAGGACACTTGGGGACAATATGCACGCGAAGTTGAAGGCCACTGATACCGGCACCTTAGGTGCAGCAATGGACATCCTCCGCGTCATCAGGTCCTTCATGTTTCTCGCCACCACCACACGTGTT
Source organism: Penium margaritaceum (assembly GCA_023375785.1). NCBI lineage: Eukaryota > Viridiplantae > Streptophyta > Zygnematophyceae > Desmidiales > Peniaceae > Penium > Penium margaritaceum. The sequence goes on along the minus strand of SZWC01000330.1, from coordinate 255,900 downwards.
GACAGTGCCTTTGCCGTAAATTTCCTCACCTAGTTCTTACAGGCCCCACACCAGCTACACCTTGATGCAGCCGTCTGTGTGTTGTGGTATGTGGTCTCCACCCACACCGAGGCCTCGTATTCTGTTGTCAGCTGTCCGAGGTGGTCGTGGGCTACACTGACAACGTCTGAGCATGGAGCCTAGATCGGAAGTGCCGCACTCATTGGATCTTACTCATCGGGGGCACGGCAGTGTCATGGCATAGTAGGAAGCACGGATTTGTTGCATGTAGCATAGCAGAGGCAAAGTACGTGGCTGTGGGCGCTGGTGCACGTGAGAATGTGTGGCTGTGTCGCTTGCTTGGGAAGTTGCATTAGCCTATGTTGTCGATCACCTTGTACTGTGATAATGAGAGTGCCGCTATGATTACTGACAATGATGGTGTCCACATTCATGCACAAAGTACATCAATATTGAGTATCACCTCATATGCACTTTTTTGCATGAGGTTGTCGTGCAGACTACTGACTGGATGGACGTTGATGCCAAGAGTAAGCTTCTTGGTGGAGTGGACGTGACTTCGTGAAGGTGAGTACGTGGTTCTCCTCCTCCTCCTCGTGATTTTGACACAACACTCTCACACAGCCAGCTCCATCAGCAGCGACCCGTGGCTGTCACGTCATCAGTAGTCATAGATACCTCTGAGGAGTAGTGCAGCCGGCACCCGGATTTAGGCAGCCGTAACTCCATGTAGCTGTTTTTCTTGCTGTTTCTGACTGCATGACTGTGTTTGCAGTGTGGTTACTTGGGTGTGGTTCAGTTTTCACGCAAAATGGATGACGCACGGGTTTGGGGCCGTCGGGTGAATGGCAGAGCTCACCCAGGAAATTCTACCAGAGAGGGTAAAACTAGGATTTTCCTGGTTGGCTGATTTTATGAGTAACAAGCCTCACAAAGCTGAAGTGAGACTAGTACTTAGAGGAGTCTCTTTTGGTTGCTCATTCTTCATTCCTAATCAGTCATTGCTTCCTTCTAGCTACTGTTCTAGTGCTAACTCTGGCGCGTACACTTCTGAGTAACAAACCAGAGCTCTCATACCTAGACTCAAGTGCAGCAGACAAAGGGGGCCAGCAGAACCGCTGTTGCTTTGCTTCAGTGACAGCGGCCAGCAATGAGCGTGGGTTTCCGCACGCTACATCAACAACACTGCTGCCTCAACATGCACACTAGATATATTCGTGTCTATCTACCAAAAACGACCAAGGTTTGGCTAGGAGACAAGAACAGACTGTCAAATGTGATTCCAAAGAAAACATGTGTAGAGAGGGTCACAAAAATGAGCTAAGCTGACCTAAATAGCCATCAGGCGTGGCGCGCGACCATTGCAGCTAGGGGTGCGTTTGGTTGCGCGAATAGTGCAAATGGCCCCTCCAAAGCTGAAACGCTTGCCAGGCCATAACTCACTACACAGGTTTCCAAATGACACACCGTCTGAACTATGACAACGAGCGTAACAGGCCAGTCAAACCCCACACATGCACTTCATGTCTCCTCGTGACCCCGGTACATGTCTCCGGGTGCTTGGGTCTTGAACACCGAGAAAACTCTAGCAGGTAAATATCTACAAACGTAGATGCCAGAACGCAGCAAGTATATCACGTTGGCAATGTTGTAGCTGATAAAACAGTCTCGGGATCCCTAAAATACCTGTGGTGCCACCGCCACTGTGTGGAGTGGTGTCGGCTCAAAACCCACACAACAACACTCCCCTTGGGCTACAGTGTATGACAACATGAGACCTGTAGCATGGCACATCCACACCTGCATAACAAGTACATGGTGGTATCAAGGTGCTACGTCTCCTTGACACACCGGTTAAACCCACCAGGTATGCGGGTCTCGGCCATCACCACTTCGACCCATGTTAACCATAGCTGAATTGTGCCTCCATATGATGTGCACAGGGATGTGTCGGGCAAAAGCCCACATGCCAACACTCCCCCTTTGTGTCAGAGGCATGATAGCACGAGCAAAGCTGATAGCTGTGCACAACATATCCCCTGAGGAGGGAGCATGGCTCCCCCATGGCCACGTACCCCTGCATAGCATGAGCAAGGGTGAGAACGATGCTTATGGGATGTGCGGGTACGTAGCCTCACCCCATAGCGTCATTGACACTATCGCCGTCGTCGTTGTCGTAGTCGTCAATGCTATCGTCACCTGCTACCGTGACTCGTGCAACACTGAGGGCCTCCTCCAACAACATCACTTGTTGTATGCTCACCCACTTCTAAGCTGCAAATTGCCACACGGAGTTTGCAGCGTCAAGAAACTTGTACAGCTTGTCGAGCTCTATGACAAAAGCCAGCCGGCCAGCTGCAACTCCGGCATATAGGCAGTCAGTCGCGGAACGAACTTGATGGTGGAACTCCATCGCGTGCGTGTCGGCACGAGCTACAGCCTCGTGTAGCCTCGCCACCTCGTTGCCCAGGCCAGAGCCCTCTACATGACTCATCGACTCATTTGCCGCCTGGTTGCCAGCTCCTTGTAGGGCATCACCACCACACAGTGCGTTGACGTATGCAACATTTGCACCTGTAGGATCTGTTGCTGTGTAGGCACCGGTTGCTGTGTAGGCACCGGTTGCTACTGATACACCCGTCACTCAGCCTTCGACTACTAGCCAGATGTCGGAATTCGCTGGTGCATCTGCATCTGCTACATCGTCGTCATCATCGAGGGCGCATACAATCTCATGGGGCTCCTCCCAACCCCTGGTGCGCAGCTAATCGTCCACCTGTTGCTGAAGATCCGCCCCTCCCAGACGTGCATCTCATAGAGACCACTCAGCTAACTCAAGACTCGTGTGCACATCCTCCACACACTCAATGGTAGCATGTCTTCTTAGAACATATGTGGTGTAACAGTGGCTGTTGGCCTCCAAGAGCTCTGCCATGAGACCTTGCACATGCGACTCTTGTTGAGACACGACTGCCTCCTACGCGTCTACCGTGTAGCGCAGGCACTCGGGCACGGGAACTGTAGCTCAGACGTTCGTTGCTGTGTCATCAACTGGAACCACCGTTGTGTCTACAACGCTGGTCAGGGCAGCCATGAGTCGGGTGTCCGCAGCTCACTCTGCTTCCTCCACGGTGTTGCACCTGAGACTGGTGCAAGCTCATTAGTCACTACCGTCATGTTGGACACGAGGACGTCTGTCGTCGCCTGGGAGCCATCCCATGCTCGTGCTGTAGTTGCTGCAAATAAAATAGCACACTAGACCTCTATGTCTGCCTCCGACTCCACGTCTGACGAATCCTTATCGCATGACTCGTCATCCTCACAAGAAACTTCGGCCCCCTCCTAGCGGTCGGCCAGATGCTCTCGGTGTCCACCACTATCCATCGCATCCATCATGTGCTGTCCTTGGTCGACGTCGGACACTCCATTCCCCCTATGGCCATCAGAATGGTGTAGACCAAGAGGGGGCAGCGTACCAACCTGCACCCGAGGAAGAGGGAGATGGCTCTTCTGCAATCCCTACCACTGCCATAGTTGCTGTTATCATCCCGGCCGTCGCGAGAGCGTCAACGGCCTCCACTGTCTCTTCAACTCCCTCGGCCACATCCGCTGCAATCTCAAACTCGATCTCTGAGGCTGACTCGGTGTCGGACCACTCGTCCTCGGATGAACAATCCTCCCACACAGTAGGAGTGTATATCCCCTATAGATGCTACACCAGTTGAGTGTTTCATATGCCTATGTGTCTTGCCTCAGTCCTCGGCTCCACGGTAGTTGTCGGCAGACAAACCATCCCTCCCACGACGGGCACACCGGTGGAAACTGTAGAGGTGGTCACATGGACTTCTGGCGGATGTACCAACTCTGCAATGGGGAATAGGGGATGAGGTTTTGCTGCAACCTCTACTATTGTCATCGTTGTTTCTGCTACCTGAGTATGCTGAGACAGATGTGTCTTCCGCTACAAGGCGCGATGAGCACGCATGCGTGCGGTGCGAGCAGAACGTGCAAAAATGAAGGTTGAGGGATCAGATGTCAGGATGACATTGACTGAATCCACGACAAGTGGAGGGCGTCAGATGTGGACTTTAGGTCAGGCGTCTTGGCATCATCAAGTGTCTTCATTGGCAAAAGTGAGGATGGCGAGGAGGAAGAGGGGGGTTTTTGTAGCGGCATGGTGGAAACGCTTTGCTACGTGACCACATGGTCTGTGAGCCATTGCACCATGCACTTTAGACAGAAGAGCTTGGTGTATAACACTGCCACAGATCCGCAGAGGGGCGCTACGACATCGACTGGGAGCATCCTGGGATCAAGTGGAGGAGGGTGGGACTGCATCTAGGGCGGTCGCCACCCGGTAGGCCGTTGGAGACACTGGCGCCAATCATGGTTCCGGTCACCGGAGTAGTAGCAGGCAAAGCTGTTGGACGATTGAGGCGTATGCCATGGCTGCAACTGCCACCACACGCGCAGCGCGTGCCACTCCTATAGTGTTGGTGCCAGCCACGATGCCGGCTGTGCTCCTTACCAGGCCAGTGTGCTCATCTCATGAGCCTGGCGTGGGTGAGTGTATAAGATACTCGCTCCCGCTCGCACAAGGCCACAAGGGGGAGTTGGGCGATTGAAGCACAGTCCCTCAGACGTGTTGTGACGCCGTCACGAGGATGGCCACAGCCATGCTGGTGGTGCTTTGCTATGTGATTTCTACGCAATTTCTATCATGCTATCGCGTGGCTGCCAAATGTGCGACCTCAATTTGCCTTCGATGTTGTTGTTGTCACTGCTGCCTATGGGTGTTGTCAAACATCGATGGCTCTAGTATCACACCACACATCGTACAGCCCCTACCGCTATTCGTGCCGTTGCTATTGCGACTGCTGTAGCTGCTCTAGTTCCTATTGTCATGTGACGATTGTGGCCTCAAACCACCTGTGCTGTTGCTGGTAATGTGACTGTTGTCGATTGCAAATGGGTGTCACCTCAAGTCACGTTTTCTGTAGATGTGACTGTCACTTCTACTGTTGTACTCCTACCTCTCCTTTTTTTCATACACCAAATGCCCCGGTGATTTCCTGAGGACCCCTTTGTTGGGGGTTCCTCGAGTGTCCCATTTCGCGGGTTCCACCTCCTCGGGTGCCCCTTCCTCCTTGTTTGTTTTTCCTTTTCATTTTTTTGCCGGCGAGTTTGACCTCGCGGCTAGCTCGTCAATCGGATGAGCTCATTGATGGATGGGCTCTCTGATTGGTGAGCTCGCACGTTGGCGAGCTCCATTGCAACTCCTACGACAAGAAGCTGCACGGTAGTTTCCCGCCCATTGCAGTGGGGGCAACAGCAATTATTACTACTACTACGGCTATCCCTGCGGTGTGTGCTACTGCTGCTATGGGTGCAAAGCATGAGTGCAGCTGCTACCACACGCAGGTGTTGCTGTTGCTGGCTGTTGTTGTTGTCGCTGGAGCTGTAGTTGCTGCTGCAGCTTCTAGTAGGACTCCTGTTGCAGCAACGTGGCTGTGACTACCAGTGCAGCTGCTGCGTGCTGGCTTTGCTTTTGCAATAGCCCGCCACTGCTAGCGACTGCCGCCGCTACCTCCACTTCAACGTAGTCATGGTGGATCCTCCCATAGCCACCCGTAATACGGGTGGCTATGGCTGCCACCACTCAATGGTGCAACTATTTTTGTGTCTCTGCTCCACAACAATGCAAGCTCTGGCTCGCTTTGCTTTGATACCAAGTTTAAATAGCCAGGAAGCTTCCTAGCACACTTGCCGCTGACCGGGCGTCAGCGCTTAGTCAGCTTGCGGTGTCAATACATGTCAGAAGTATAACAGCAAGGGTTTGGCTAGACGACACAAACAGAGTGATGAACACACTTCCATAGAAACAGATGTAGAGAGGGTCACAATAATAAGCTAAGCTGACCAAAATAGCCATTAGGCGTGGCTGGCGACTAGCGCAGCCAGGGGCCCGCTTGGTTGCACGAACAATGTAAACGGCCCCCCAAAGCTTAAACGCTTGCCAGGCAATTAAATCACTACAGAGGTGTCCAAATGACATATCGTCTGAACTATTACGATTAGCATATCATGCAGGTCAAACCCCACATATGCACGTTAGGTCTCCTCGTGTCAGTGAAATCTGAGACTCTTGCTTCTCACGTTGATTCATGCAACTCACCTCATAGGTCCAAATCCCCACATGAGCATTATTCCCCAACCCAGCTGACCATTTCGCCCCTCACAAAGGGTACCCCCCCTGTTGGCCCCTTCTTGGGCTACCCCACCCATTTACCCCCAAACCTACTCCATGCATTATCCATCTAGGGACTGCCCCACCTTGTCCCTCTTCCCAAACAGGCTACACCGCTACTTCACCCTGCATTATCCTTCCTCCAAATCTGGGCAACCTCACCTTCCCATCACCTCACCTCCCCACCACCTCACCTTCCCACCACCTCACCTTCCCACCACATCACCTTCCCACCACCTCACTTTCCCGCCTCACCTTTCCAACACCTCACCTCCCCATCTCGCCTTCCCACCACCTCACCTCCCCATCTCGCCTTCCCACCACCTCATCTCCCCACATCAGCTCCACACCTTACCTCCTCCCCACCTCACCTTCTCACCACCTCACCTCCCCACCACCTCACCTTCACAGCACCTCACTTCACCTCCCTTGCTGCTTAGCTTCTTGTTTTAATACTTAGGCCACAAGTTTTCTAGCTCTCACTCATTCATTTAATACAACACATTTGTTGCGTTCTCATTCTCGATATGGTACCAGAGCTCAAGGGACCCTCCTGTCGCCTTCCTCCGCCGTCACCATCACGGCCATCACTTTGGTCCACAACACGTCTGTTGCGAGCGTTTCGTTGTCCGCGTTTCAAAGCAAGTTTTGGCTGGAGCTAATTGCAGTTGACCTCCCCCTCTACCTTTCCACTGCAAAAGAATCCATTTTTAGGATTTTCCTCAGCATTGGCAGTTTTCTGTCCACGAGTTCCGTCGTGTGCGTTCGCCTTCGGTCCTCCCACTCCAATTTCTTTTCGAGCTGACTGGAGTTGACCTCTTCCTCTACCTTTTCATTGCAGAAAAATCCATTTTTGGATTTTCCCTCGGCTCTACCGGACATCGGCATTTCTCTGCCTACCTTATCCATCGGGAGCGTTTCGCCTTCGGCATTCCCACTCCAAAAAAATTATGGCCCCCCTCCTTGCTGGCCTCCTCCCTCACCTTTCCATTCCAAAAAAGGAATAAAAAAGACACTTCTCACTGTTTTTACCTTTTTTTTTATCTCCCGGCTGCCCACCCGCCTTCTCTCAACTCTCCCTTCATGGCCTCCGTTGCTTCCATGGACGGCTCTCTCCTTGCCGTCCTGAAACTTGCCGCCAAACACGATGGAACCCATAACTACAAGCTGTGGGCATTCAACCTCGGCATTTACTTCGGCTCTACCAAGCAAAAGGGAATTCTCCTCCGCTCCATCATCCGCGGCACCGGCTCCAGCGCACCTCCCACCAACCCCACCGACACCGCCAAGGTCAATGCGTGGGAGCTTTTGAACAACACCGCTCTCCTTGTCACCCTTGCTACTACCTCCCCCGACCTCCACAACGACATCCGCACTCTTGGCGGTGATGCCAAGACGGTGTGGGCTGTGTTCGCGGGTCGCTTCAACCCTATGACCTCAACCTTGTGCGGCATCAAGATTATGTCGCTCTTCAACGTACCCTACTCCACCCAGTCTGACATGGGCGGATACATCTCTGCTTGCACCACCATTGCCTCCGACCTCAAAGAGATGAAGGTAGCAATGCCAGAAGCGGTGGTGTGCACCGGTATCATTGCCGGCCTCCCACAACGCTTCGATGTTATCCATCAAATCCTCCTTCAACTCTCCGTTGACAAGATGACGGTGAGGGCCATCATCCCCAAGCTTATGGCTGCAGAGCAAGACTATCACTCCAAGCATCAACACCAAGACGCGGCAATGAACCTCCATGCACAGTCTCCTCCTTCAGGTGACACCTCCGTCTATGCCGCCCCCATCCGCCCCAACAAGTTTCCGGCGTGCCATTATGCACCTCTCCATGGCCTTCTCAAGGGCACGGTGTGCAATGGCATCAACCACCCTCAGTCCACGTGTGACCACGTCCAAACCGACCAATGGCTTGCGGCATCGCCCAACCACAAGTACAACGACCGTCCCCGTTGGGCGTACATCCACTCCAAGGCTCGCCGTGACCGCCAAGCTTCATGGAAGCCCCCCTCCATTGCTAGCTATGTGGCCCCGGTAGCTAGCACTACCCTCCCTCGTGTCTCCCTCTCTCTTTCCCGAAAATCACTCGACTCCGGTGTGGTATCCCACACTCTTTGAGATGCCGATCACATATCTCCACTGTCCTGCCCCATCACAATCAATGGAGAAACCACCTCCATGAGTGCCACGTGCCATTCCCAAGCCACCCTCTCATCACCCGCTTCCCCTCATGGCTCTATCTCTGGCCTCCATGTTCCCTCTCTTTGCACCAATCTCCTCTCGGTTCGTCAACTCCAACAAGAGGGCGTCACCATTACCTTTCCCGCCTTTGGCACCGAAGCTCATCTCACTTCCTCTGGCTCTCACCTCACCACCTTCCCACTCTAAAAAAACCTCTACCGCCTCTCCGCTCCTCGCTCACAACCAGCCCTTGCCGCCTCTCCCTCTCCAACTTGCTTGTGCCGTCACATCTCCAACCCTCTCATTCTCCACCATCACCGACTTTGCCATCCCAATAAGGCCGCCCTCCAACGCCTCACATCCAAGACCATGGTCACCGGTCTCCCGCGTCTCCCACCTATTCCTACTCTTCCCGTCCCCACTTCTCCCTCTTACACCTTCGACAAGCTCAAAGCCACCTCCCATCCTCCTCACCCCTCCCGTGCCCCTAAGCCTCTTGACTTGGTCCACTTTGACCTTGTCGGCCCGATTCACCCCACCTCTCTCCAAGGTCACTCCTATTTCATCACTGTCATTGATTACTCTACTCGTTTTGGAACTGGACTACCGCTTGCCTCCGAATCCGATGCACGGGACGCCTTCCTTGCATGGGCAAACCAAGCATCCGCCCGATTCGGCCGCAACATTCTCCATCTTTGCTCCGACCATGGAGGCGATTTCCTCTCCACTCTCCTTTCCGAGTATTGTGACCACCACGGCATTGACCATCAACTCACTCTTCCTGAGTCACCCGAACAAAACGGCATTGCCGCACGTCGAAACTACGTCCTCCTTGCCATCATCCGCACTCTCCTTACTCATGCTTTGGCACTAAAATCTTATTGGGCGTACGCTCTCTGCTACGCCTCCCGCATCCACAACCTCTACCCTTCCTCTATTCTCCCAGACGTTACTCCACGGGAGGCGTGGTTTGGTAAGAAACCGGGCGTCTCCAATCTTTGCATGTAGGGTTCTACGGCGTATTTCCTCCTTAACAAGTACTAATGCTTGTAACAACACACTTCCAAGGTTGAACCACACGCCGCCCCTCACATGTTTGTGGGCTTTGCTCCAAATTCGACTGGCTACATGTTCCTTGACCCCATCACCGGACAAGAGACGCATAGTATTGATGCCGCCTTCGACTAAACCCTCCCCTTCCTTCTTACTACCTCTCACTCCACACCCGCTCTTGAGTGGGCCCACCTCAATATCCTCCCCTCTCCGCCACCTCTCCCGACCTCATCCTCCACAACTCCTCCGAGCCCTTCCCCCACTTCCTCCGTTGCTGGATCTCCCCCTCCTCCTCCCTCCACCTCACCTCCATCCTCCCCTCCCTGATTCCACCTTCCTCCTCCCTCTCCTCCCGACTCTCCTCCTCTGTCCACAGTTCCTCCCCCTCCCCCTCCCCCTCCTCCTTCCCCTCCCCCTCCCCCTCCCCCTCCCTCTCCCCCTCCTCTCCCTCCCCCTCCCCCTCTGACCTCCCCTCCTACACCCCTCCGCTTGGCCCCTTCATCCTATCCCCCCATCGGCCTCCGCAAGATTCACGGTCTTGGCCTCCTTCCCCCTTCATCCTCCTCTTCCTCCCTCCCTCCCTCCTAACACCCACGCTTCCGCTTCAACCTTCCACCGGCCCTCGTCACTCCTCCCGCCTAAAGCCACCCCTCCCTCGTGGTGGTGGTCCTGGGCTCGTTGAGGACCGTCGTGAAGAATTCCTCTCCCTCACAACTTCCCCTGCCACCCTTCCTCATTGGCTTCAACACGAACCCTCTCCTCCTGATTTTCATCACCATTCAATTCCTTCCCTCTCTCCTCCGTCCCCTCTTCTCCTCTCCACCACCATTACTCCCTCCCCTCCCATCCCGGTTCCCGACACCTATGAGCAAGCTCTTGGTGGGCCTCACGCTGGAGAGTGGCGCACTGCAATGGACAGTGAACTCGCCAAATTTCAGTCCACCGGCACCTACTCAGAGGTTTCTCGTCCTCCCACCACCAACGTGGTGAAAGAAATGTAGATCTACCGGGCCAAAGTCGCCCTCCGGAAGCTCGTCGAGTTCAAAGCCCGATACGTCGCCAAAGTTTTTTCTCAACGGCATGGCATTGACTTCTTTGACACCTACTCCTCCACAGCCAAACTCACCACCTTTTGCACCCTCCTCCACATCGCCGCCGCTTGCGATATGGAGCTCCACTCCATGGATGTCTCCGCTGCTTTCCTTGAAGGTGATCTTCATGAGACCATCTTTCTTGAACCTCTCAAAGGTCATCCCACCACCCGCTCTGACGCCGTTTGGCGCCTTCATCAACCCGTCTACGGCCTGAAGCAATCACCCCACGAGTGGCACTCCAAGCTCCTATCTGCTCTCATCTCCCTCGGGTTCCACGCTGCACAGTCCGATGCTAGTCCTGTTCCGGTTGCTTCCTCCTTGCCTACGTTGACGACATAACACTTGCCTCTAGTGACCTCGTTGAGCTCGTTGCCCTCAAAGAAGCCCTCATGCAGAAATTTACCATGAAGGATCTCGGCGAGCTCACCCACTACTTGGGCATGGAGGTTTGGCGGGACCGCCCCAACCGCACCGTCACCCTCACTCAAGAAACATACCATCCTCCTCAGATTCGGACACCTCCAATCCAATGGTGTGACAATGCCTTTCTCCACCAAGCACGGCCTCACCGACCCCTCTGTCCCCACCATCATCCCATCCTTGGATCCTTTTCCTGAGTTGGTTGGTTGTCTGATGTATGCCATGGTCTGCACCCATCCTGACCTGGCCTACCCTCACAGCGTCCTCTCTCGCTTTGTTGGACGAGGCCGGTTCTCCACTTACCACTGGCGTGCGGCCAAACGGGTCCTCCGCTACCTCCACTCAACTCAAGCGTACGGCCTTACTCTTGGTGGATCCCTGGACATCTCTCTCGAGGGTTTCACCGACTCTTCTTGGACAGACAACCAAGCGGATCGCCATTCTACCCAAGGCTACGGTTTTCGCCTTGGGTCTTGTCTCATCAGTTGGTGATCCACTCGATCTTCTTCCGTCTCTCTCTCCTCTTGCGAGGCGGAACTCTACGCCAGCATCATGGCGATATAGGAGGCCACCTGACTTCGCACCCTCCTCTGCAAGCTTGGCCATCCTCAGCCCCAGCCCTGCTTGTGGTGTGATAATGCCTTCACTATCACCCTCACCAAGGATCCAGCGTTCCACGAACGTACCAAGCACATCGCACTTCGATTATTCTACATCAAGTGCAGGCTGGTCACCTGGACGTCGGCCACGTGTCCTCCGCGGCCAACTTGGCGGACATCTTCACCAAGGCCCTCTCCCACAAAGACCACCACCGCCTCCTTCCTCTCCTCGGCCTTCGACCTCCTCAACTTCAAGCGGTATCGACATGAGCACCAAGACTCTAAGAGGTGTGTCCATGAAATCTGAGACTCTTGCTTCTCATTTTGATTGCTGTAACTCACCTCACAGGTCCAAATCCCCCCATGAGCATTATTCCCCAACCCAGCTGACCATTTCGCCCCTCACAAAGGCTATCCTGCCTATTGGCCCCTTCTTGGGCTACCCCACCCATTTACCCCCAAACCTACTCCATGCATTATCCCATCTAGGGACTGCCCCACCTTGTCCCTCTTCCCAAACAGGCTACACCGCTACTTCACCCTGCATTATCCTTCCTCCAAATCTGGGCAATTCACCTTCCCATCACCTCACCTCCCCACCACCTCACCTTCCCACCACCTCACCTTCCAACCACATCACCTTCCCACCACCTTACTTCCCCACCTCACCTTTCCAACACCTCACCCCCCCACCTCGCCTTCCCACTACCTGACCTCCCCACATCAGCTCCACACCTTACCTCCTCCCCACCTCACCTTCTCACCACCTCACCTCCCCACCACCTCACCTTCAGAGCACCTCACCTCACCCCACTTGCTGTTTAGCATCCTCATTTACTACTTAGGCCACAAGTTTTCTAGCTGTCACTCATTCATTCAATCCAACACATTTGTTGTGTTCTCATTCTCGACACCTTGTGACCCCAGAACATGTCTCTGGGTGCCTGGGTCTTGACCATCCAGAAAACTCTACTAGCTACACACCCACAAACCTGGATGCGAGAAGGCTGCAAGTGCATCACATCGGCAATGTTGTAGGTGATAAAGCAGTCGCGGTATCCCTAAAAGACCTGTGCTGCCACCGTCGCTATGTGAATCGGTGTCAGCTCAAAGCCCACACAACAACAGCCTTAGCCTCAAGGTTCGCAGCTAGCATCAGAAATTCCTTCCTCATTAGCTTTGCAGGTCGCTAGGGAAGCGCCTTGTGTGTCGCTTCCGCATGCAGTCCATGGGGACGTATGCAAAACACATACATCTCACATTCCTCGCGCAGTCCTTAAGAGATTTTGTGCGGAACTTGAACTGGTGTGTACAGACATACGATTTTTGTAATTTTGAGAGTGATTCATCCATAAAGCATAATCATTTTGGTGCCTGAATGGGCGAAGGAAATTGATTATTCTAATTAAATGTATAGGGCATTTCGGTATGCATACAAAGCTATTGTGGACTGGCAATTAATCGTATTGAGTGGTGCATCTACCGTACTGTCCCTTGATTCCGTTTAATTCTTGGGTTCCGTAGAAACCTATTGTTATCGGTTCGTGGACCTATTATTGGGACGTCCGCCAACCTGCAATCTATGATTGCTACTTTCTGTCTCTCTAGGACACAGTAAACAAACCAAGAATATTGGACAGGGTCAAAATTTTCAGACATACTAACTTTGATTCTCACACCCTCCGGACTCGTTAATGAGACGGGCTCATGCGACCGCATCATTCTCTAGATGCGAGAGGAACTAGCGAGGAACCAACTTGTGCACACTCCAAGATAGCTGAAGCTACATACCCGGTTTGAGCCTACAATGTACCAAAATGCAAAATGTTGGATCTATGTGCTAAAGAAGGAGAAAATGTCATGAAAGATAAAATGGTACCAATATTTATATAACAAGAAATAGCTATATTGAAATTACAATTGGTGGTCATAGACAAAGTCACGATGGATCATTCACATGGAATGGTCGAATCATAGATGTATGAAGGGAATACTATACAAATGAATACATTTGATGCTTTTTATTCAATTTGTACTTACACAAAGTCATAGATGGATGCATGTAAACATGTACAAACGTTAACACATGTATGGATACAATGATTGTGCGGACCGTAGTCCATGGAACATTTCCACATGGGAAATGATTCGAATAAAATAAATTTTTAGGCATAACTAATTTCAAATGTTTGTTGGAAAATAATAGTTCCCCAAGATCTCTTTTGGAGAACATAGGATTTGGAAGCAAGCACTTTGAAAAGAAGCCCAACTTATAAACTCCTAAGCAAAAGAGTTGAACTTCGAGTTACAAGTCGAATGCTCTTTTTTAGGTGATTCTCTCACTTCCTATATTTCAGACGGTTACTACATAACCCTGTGCACCTTAGTGCAACAGTGGAACCTTGTCTTTTAAATGAATCATGTGATACTTGATTTTGCCCGAAATCAGGCTCTTTGTGTTTTTTGGAGTGTTTCTCCCAAGGGCAGTTCGACCTCAAGGCCAGGGTTCGACCAGCGGCTCGTTTAGGAAGCCGGTTTCGCTCCTCCGTCAACCAAAGGGCCCCGACTGCCGATCTTACCAATCGCAGAGCCCTACCTGAGAAAGTGCGTAGAAGCTTCCTAGCAACACGGCCGCTGACCGGGCGTCAGTGCCTGGTCAGACGGTGACGACAATCACAGGTCGTACACACAACGGCACGGGTTTGGCTAGGAGACACAAGTCAAAGTGTCAGAATGCTTCAATATAGCATATGCAGAGAGAAATGACAACTGACAGGTCCAGGGCATAAATACCTGCCGCGGCGCACGGCGGGTGTCGCACGCGGCAGTCCAAGAGCTGTCCTAAAACCGGCCCAAAACCACTGTTTTGGCCGTAACTCTGCGCACACATGTCAGAATCCTACGCCGTCTGAACCTAGACGTGCAGAATCAAAAGATGGACACAGCGACTGGTCACAAGCATGCATCCATTGACTGATAGCAAGTATACAATGCAAAAACATGCAAATGGGCCTCATGCCCAATCCACCGAAAGACGCCTGCAAGACGTAGAAGGCACAGCAAGGAGTCTCGTTGACATCTGGGGCTCTGGAACAGTGGTCGGTCAGCTCCAGGCGGGTAGTCCGCCGCCTGTCGTTGCGCCGGCGTCACCAGGGCCGCCTGCCTCAGGGATGTGCACAAGTATGGACACGGCCGAGTGGTCACAGTAAACTGTACAGGAACGGCACAAAGCACAACACTCCCCCATGACCCGATGGTACGCATGTCCATACGCGTGCAGCACTGGTACAACCACATAGTGAGTAACACAGACAGATGAGACGTCAACGTACATCCCACACTCAACCACTGTCACACACGGGGCGAAACCCAACAGAACGAATGGCCACCAGGAACTTTCCGCGGGCAAGTGCCTTCGTCAGGAAATCAGCACGTTGCAAGTCAGTGCCAACCCACATGATGGAGATCACACGTCGGTCCACCAGATCACGAACGAAGTGATGCTCAACCGTAATGTGCTTTGTGCGAGCATGAAAAACACCAGAGTTATCCGCAATGGCGAGAGCACTCCGGTTGTCGCAACGCAGCACAATGGCGGGTACTGACTGCCCAAGCTCAAGAAACAAGCGCTGCAGCCAAACTGCCTCAGCAACCCCTGCNTAGGTGTGAGTGGTGTGGAAGCAGTGGACACTGCACCAAGGAGATCGCTAAAGCGCTCCCCCACGACTTGTGCGTATCGGGCCTGATCCAACAACAGTGTCCGATGTGTGCGATCTCGCACAATCTCCATACCAAGAAATACTGATGCCGGACCGAGGTCCTTCATCCTGTAGGCGGTCTGCAGGACAGCCTTGGCCTCCTTCACGGCCTCCAACGACGGAGACGCGATCAGGAGGTCATCAACATAGACCAGGATGGCGGTAAACTGCTCGGGTGTCGGTAGGATGAAGAGTGAGGGGTCTGCCTCGCTCTGTACGTATCCTGCGCGAGTCAAGGTGCCAGTGATCTCCCGGTTCCAACACCGTGGAGACTGCTTGAGGCCGTACAAGGACTTGCGCAAGCGACAGACCTTGTCACCGTCCTCAAAGCCTGGTGGCTGAGCCACGTAGATCTCCTCATCCAAAGAGCCATGGAGAAACGCGTTGTTCACATCCATCTGGTGTAGTTCCCACCAGATGTGGGAACTCAGCATGCCTAAAGCATGCTGAGCCACTACACCGAACAGAGCTCGAGCTGAGGTCATGCGGCCGACAGGGGCAAAGGTGTTAGTGTAATCAACTCCCCAAATCTGAGAGAACCACTTGACGACCAAGCCGGCCTTGTAGCGTTCCAGTGAGTCATCCGGCTTCACTTTCTTGCGAAAGACCCACTTGACCTGAATCGCCTTCCTCCCAGGGGGAAGGTCGACCAGCTCGTAGACTCCGTGCTCTCGGATAGCGCGAAACTCATCCTCGCAAGCAACTCGCCAGACATCAGCATCCTGCGATGAGAAAGCCTCCCTCAATGTGCCCGGGTCCGGCGCCATAGAGGGGGAACTCCGCGTGGCAAGTGCACACGCCTCAGTGTCTGGCCTGACGGCCACGAGATCAGCTGCTGCGTCACAGGCGATGTGGAACTCGCAAGTGACCAGGTCGTGCCCTATGGGGCACGCTGGGTGTACCTCTGAAAGCTCAGTGCGGACACTCAGGCCTAAGGCCTTTGTGCCTGGATCACCGCTCGCGATGCTGCGAGAGGAACGTCTGGGTCCGGAACCCGACGCTCGCTGAGCTCCAGAATCCAGTGGTCGAAGGCGACCACCGGGATCACGGGAGTAACCGGAGGTCGAGGGGCGCACCTCAGGCTCAGGAACAGGTACGACCACAGGGAGTGAGGGCTGAAACGAGGCAGTCGGAGATGCCGTGCGAGGAGATGCGTGTGTGGGGAACACTGAGCTGGGGGTGACAGCGGGCAAGGCTGGCCCAGTTACTGAGGCAGGAGTGTCAGCCGACGTAGGGACAGGAGTGGGCTGGACTGGGTCAGACGCCGGAATGGGGGTGCCAGTGGACACAGATGGTGATGCAGGAGGAGGCGTGGGAGCAGCAGTACCTGTGGGGTGTGAAGCAGGCTGGACAGGCGGGATCTCTAGACCAACGGCAATGATAGCCGGATCATCAAGTGCTGGAGATCGAGAGGGGACTCGAGCGGACACATCAGCCTGACGAGAAATGGTCGCTAGCAAAGAGGTCTCCCCCATCCGCCGAGGACCCTCACAGGAAGGGACATGAGCCGCAGAGAGCGCTGTGATCGAAGTCAGATCACGGTATGCGAGTGACTCAAAAAACAGCGCGTCACGGGACTCAATGACACGCCGGCGAGTGGGGTCCCAAAAGCTCCAGGCCTTCGACCGTGGGGAGATGCCGATGAAGGCACACAAGCGACCCCGAGGGGAGACCTTGGACCCCTGCTGGTCCTCGGTGTACCATTCGGAGGCTAGGGATCCCTAGACGCGTGCGAGACGAAGATCAGCACGGTGGCCAAACCAGAGCTCGTACGGTGTAACATGATCCGGAAGCGGACCATGCGGGAGAAGGTTCCAGACCCATGTCATGTAGGCAAAGCCCTCGAATGCGAAGGACTCCGGGAGACCGCACTCAGAACACATGGCGCGGACCGCATCCTCCATGGTGCGGTTCCAGCGCTCAGATACACCGTTCTGCTGTGGGGTAGCAGGAGCGGAGACTTGGTGAAAAATGCCCTGCTCAGCAAAGAAGGAGTCCATCTCGCCGAGGAACTCACCGCCGCGGTCCTAGCAAAAGGTATGTAGCGTGTGGCGAGACTGACGCTCAGCCATCACGAGCCAGAGCCAAACCGCAAGGGCGGCGTCACTCTTCTGACGCAAACTGTAGACCCACCGCATCCGGGTGAAGTCATCAGTCAGCGTCAGAACATACCGGCCCCTCTCGGACAGCGACTCGACTGGGAGAGGACCGAGCATGTCCGAGTGGACCAACTCAAGGGGCCTCAGCGCTCGGGAACGCGAATCAGGGTAAGTGCACCGGTGCATCTTTCCCTGAGCGCAAAAAAGACAGTCGGTCTTTGGTGGCTTCTCGAAAGAAGCCACGTCAAGACCAAGAGCGGGCTGTGTCCGGATGAGCTTCGACAGAGTGTCGGAGCCCACGTGACACAGACGTCGGTGAAACAACCGCTGGTGTTCCGGGGATAGAACACCAGTGACAAAAACGCGACCAGAGGAGGAGGGAGAGCAAGGGGAGGAGGGCCGAGCAATGCGGTACAAATCATCTACGACTGAAGCACGCAGGACAATGCTACGGGTGTCAAGAGTAGTCACAGTCGCTGAATCAGCGGTATGCTCAACGGAGAGACCCATCAGAGTGCAGGCACGCACAGACAGCAAACTGAGCTCAAGATCAGGCACAAACAGCACATCAGAGAGATACAGGGGGCCAGACGGACCATCAAAGCATACAACCCCAACACCGTGAACCGGTAAGGACTGACCAGAACCTGTACGAACAGAACGGACAGTCGTGACAGGACCAAGTACCACAATGTCACTACGACGACACGTCATGTGGTGGGTGGCACCGGAATGGATGATCCAAGTGCCACCGGCGTCATGACTGGTGGACGTCACTGTACAACGAGCAATGGAACACTCAGCATCAGAGTGACGCTGAGCCGTCAGTGGGAAGGAACGACGTACATCACGAAGGTGTGACTCATGAATCCAGTCAGTGGAGTCAGGCCCATCATCATCACATGCGGACTGTGCTCCCCAACACGTGTCATCACGAGTCACGAGGACGGACGAACAAGCAGTCTGTGACCCACTCGACGATGGCAACACACTCGCACCTCCCTGAAAGCGAAGCGCCAGAAGATGACAAAGCTCGGTGATGGTGCGGTCACGTGGGTCTGGATCACTGCTGCTCGCCGGTGAAGATGCAGGAACAACTGCAGTCGTGGTCGCCGCGTGTCCAGAGGAGTGTATGGTCGACGTGCCGGACGCGGTGCGAGCAGCATGGGCAGCCTGAAGTCCGCGAGTGATGCGCTCCCAGTCGAGCGGCTGCTGGCACTCAGTGTAGCGATGGGCACCTCCACAATTGTAACAGTGCACGGAACGGCCACTGCTACCACTGGATGACGACTGCTGCTGACCCGATCAGCGCTTCCTATTCTTCTACTTCCCCTGGGCAGCTGCTACAACGCCCTGCGTCTGCGTGGGTGTAGACGGGGTCGAAGAGGAGGAGGAAGATGAGGTCGTGATGGAGGTAGATGAGGGTGACTGCAGGAGGGAAGATGGTGGTGAGGCGAGGACTGCTGTAGCGAGGGAAGTCTCTTGATGTGCTACTGCTGCCTCGCGGGCGGACGTCACCTGGAGGAAAAGCTAATGGGCCGAAGGGAGTAGCTACAGGGTGGCTGAGAAAGGCTCGAGAGCAGGGTCACTGTACCGTGTGAATATGTCGGTGTACTCCAGGCAAACTCCGAGCATGATCGTCCGAAGCGCCCATAGCTGTGTGCCCCCTGAGGTCCCCAGACGCGTGTAGATACGCATGGCGCGTCGCCAGTAATCCGCTGCAGGCTCCGCTGGTCCCTGACGGAGCGAGTGGAAAGCACGAATGTGTGACGCACACGTGGCGTGCGTCTCTGCGGCTAGTAGGGACAATGCCAGATCCGAGCCTCCACGAGGATCAGCTCCGGTGCCTGTGCCAGCCTCGCCGAGGAAGGGGCGGAAGTCAACGACAGTCTCGCGTGGCATGGCGTAGAGAAGTCCTCGCATGGCCCGGGCTGCTGTCAACACCTGTGCTGGATCTGTAGACTGGTATGGGCTGTGGTAGTAAGGCCACACTCCCTCGGAAGTGGCCCACACCTGAAACAGGATCTCCCAGCAGTCAAATCCATCCTCGCTGATGTACCGTGGAGGTGGTGCCTCAAAGTCCTTTGGCTGCCGCTCCGTGGGGAGAGCAACCGCAGGCTGAGGAGGGCGAGAGACGGGGAAAACTCCTGGAAGGGGGTGATCACCGGGGAAGTCAGGTGACGGTCGTATCGGGGACACGGGTGGAGGTCGGATACCCGTCTGCAGCTGACGGAGGCGCTCCTGTAGAAGACGAATCTCCCGCTCCTGGGAGTCATCCTCGAAGCCTGGCATGAATGGCTCGTCATCAAGGAGGTCCGCAGGTGGTGG